>NAOQ01000340.1:4932-25860 GCA_002751075.1 Ichthyophonus hoferi
ATACCGAAAACAGACATAATATTTGCAAACTTCTATTTAAATAAAACTTGTCTTCCCTGAAGTATATATATATATATATAGATTTTGTAAAGGAAGGCTTCTTGATTGAGCTTTATAGATGTTTGGCTTTTGGAGCGGTTGGTAAGCGACATTTATTTCCAAATTGATAGCAAGCATTGGTTTACCAGGCTAATGCGTAAATGAAGAAAAGGTAACTAATCTGCTATCATAATACACCAAACCCTACAGGAGATTTATTTCCGATTAGAGTTATACTATAATTAAATCACGTGGATTATAATTGCGACTCATTGCCTTTAGAAAATATTAATAAACTATTTGATAACACAAAATCGAATTGCTTCAATAACAAGCAAAATAAAAATTACTGATATCTAAAATAATGCAAAGCAGGAATTATGAACACAATAACACAAATGAATATAACGCACACATAAAATGTCACAACACGATTAAGCATAATGCTCATAAAATGCGCCATTTTCAAAATCTTACCAGTATATCAGTATATCTAAGATTTAAGATCTATTTTGTCAATCCAGGTTTTATCCCGACCGACGTCAATATAATTTCAGAAAATTGTATATATAGTCACACAATAAAAAATAATATACCTAACTCACAAATACAGAATCATTTAAATCAAGCACACGTAAAAACAGTAATCATGAAAGTTGGGAGTTTAATATTTTTAATTTGCGGCACAACCGTTGTTAATGGCTTCCCAAGTAGTGCGAGTACGTACCCAAAGCTGTTCTTCATTCCTACACCCATTACCATTTATACAGTTTTACCACATACCCATATTTGCATACGTGTACTCTTGTGCATTTGCATGCAATGATGCGATTCTATATTTTTACGACTGAAGTTAAAGAAATTATTGTTATACATGTGTAAACATACTATATCAAAATATACGCAACACGGGCTTATTGACCTATTAATTATTTCCATACCTTCGGCTTTCACTTTAAAGTAAACTTGTTGTCGGAAATATGACTGGGTCGACGTCAGAAAACATTGTCATTGTTAAATTTAATATCATTTTGAAATTGTTTATGCCACTAGGGAGAAATTGCACAGCGCAAGAGCCAGAGGTTGTTTGTCCAGATCCTGTCCCTGAGCCAGGGAGGGTTAGTTGGTCTCCGTGGGGTCCTTGCACGGGTGAATGTGGGTATCAAACTCATAGCCGGACATGCATAGGTTCAGGCGAAAAAATTGAAAAATGCAAGGTACACATGTACCACAATGCTTTGTTTGTATTATTCCATTACAGTTTCAAGTTTAAGGCTAACTTTAAAAGATAGCAATACGTACCCATACAAATATAACCTATAGTCCATTTAAAAGAAGAAAACCCACTCACCCATATCTCTACCCTCATGATTCATGATATAATCTGCCTATAATATATCATTTTAAATCTACATGCGAATAGGTACATATTTGCATTTCAATACATATACATTTAATCAGGAATATTTATTAATACCTGAGGTTCTACTTGCATCCCTAACTCTTAACCATTCCCCACACAGGGAAATTTTATTGAGAAATGCTTCGATGTAAAGCAATGCTGTACTTACCAGTCCACTCAACCGCCATCAAAAGGACCAATAGCAATGGTACCATTCTACATTGCACCCAAAACAAACAAAGCTGGTAGGTGTGTGGATGAGGCCTGGAAACAATTGGCCAGAGGATGCGGGGCAACCATGGCCATCTTCAATCCAAACAATGGACCGTTTTCCAACCAGAAACAAACAGCTGATTATGTGGTAAGGTTTTGGGGAAAGAAGGGGGTTAGGCATATTTGCATGCATACTCCTTGCTACTGGTGTTCAGATCACTTTTGAATGTGCATTTTATCATGGGAAAGTGTTGGCATATTATACTGCAATTGAGGTGTGCACTCAAGCAGGCATCTTCATAGGTGAATATGTATAGGGTATAGGCAAATGTTTGTATAATTACAAAAGCTGCCAATAGGTGTTTAAAAATGGTTCTAGAACAGAAAAATGAAATTATGCAAATTATTGTTTTTATCACTCTTAATAATACACCTTAAAACCAAAAAAAAAACAAATATATTACGGAAAATATAGCAGCCACTAATTTAATATTTGGATTGGGCTACAGGCATGCATGGAATACGTATCTGCACATGGAGTGAAGTTTGCAGGATATGTTTATAGCAAGGCGACAGACTTCGATCCTGTCACCGGTGTATTTACACAAACTGGTCTTAGGTAATAACCCAAATATTTTACCCTTTTTATACCAAAATACGGTTTGTTTTCATTAATTTTTATTGATTGTTTTATTTTATAATTGTTAATATGACAGCTACAGACTAGAATAGGCATATACCATAGCTCTTTCCTATACTGGCTTCCTATCAACTATCTGTCTTCTTACGAATTATTTCTTCAACTTGCCTCTCTATTCACTCTTGCAAACCCACCATTTTCTACAGGGACTTTAATTTAGTCAAGAAAGACATAGATGGGTGGTACCGATTCTTTGGAAATATTAAAGGATTCACAGGGATTTTCATTGACGAAGCGTCCAATGCTTCCCAAGCGAACCGTAGGATATGGAATGTAGACCATGTAGCGTTCTATCAAAAGGTAGGCATTATCGTTTTGATTTTTGGTTTTAAATTATATAAAATGCAGCTAGGACCAAAATATTGAGTTTGACTGCCTCAAATTCTTTCCACATTTTTAATGTAAAGTATACAAATCACCAAATAATTTGCAATGAATTATGCATTGTACACCAATAAGAATAGTTACAGATACACTCAAACGAGAAAAAAAACAAAAAAAAAACATTTAAACCATTCACTAATTATTGATAACAGTTGTTCATAACCTACTTTAATTGGCATATGATGTGATTATTCTAAACATATACTACATTGACAGATAAATATATATACAAAAACAAACACAAATATTTAAATATAAATATCTACTCAAACACAGATGGTCAATTACATTCGAACTAGAGCGGCCGATGCGTTAGTTATTGCTAACGTAGGGGGAATTCCACCAACCGAAATGTGGGAAAGATCTGTGGCCTTTCCCAACCCTGTAAACGTAACCGTTCTCCTCGAGAATGCCGCTAGTGTAGTTTACCCCAAAGGTAGCATCAGGGTCTTAAAACGTCATCCTCCCTTTGCATTCTCACCCTTTTAGACTTGCACATTCTTCATTCACAATGTGCCCTAGCATCACACCGCCAATTATACGTTCCATTAACTATTTTCTATACAGGCATGAGAACGGGTTTGAATACGATTTGTTATCATTTTCATTTAAATACAGTCTTGACTGCCTATACATAAGCGCCAATTAATCTATTATTATTATTTTCCTCCAGACTAATCTAGCCTTAATTTCACAAATCTTGTAATAGCCCTCAGGTTACAGGGTTCTAATTATCGAATCTCTTGTCTTATGAGTTTTCTCACATAATTATAAAAGCATACGTATACGCAGCTTCGTCATATTATTCCCCCTTTCCTTTCCCTCATATATTGTCGCATTCTTATATATATAATGTTGACGCAGATGGTTGCTTAGAGCATCTGTGGACCAAATTACAAGGCACCTATGGACATGGCCTACTGTGTTCGGTAAATACTTAATGTACATGTACATTCAATATTGAATTATTTATTTTCAAGAAAACGTTTAAAATCTATTACCTTGTGATTTATTTTGTGTTTCTATTTGTGAGCCTTTTACATGTGGTTACCTGCAGTTTCTACCAGCGCATGATGTGGTACAAATATGGGTGTATGAAGGTGTAGCTTAACAAGCGACTTGATGTAATCGATGTAAGCAATTTTATCCATTTTTACGTATACAATCACAGACACGCGTGTACTATTTATTTAGGTACGTATTCACTTAAGTTCATTTGGATAGACATAAACGTCATACGTAGGTTGGATACATACATGTACCATCACATAGAAAACATCACCAGCCATACACGCCAATAGTAAAAAGAATGAACTGGGGTGGAATTAAATGGGAGTAAATATATATAGATCAAGATAGCTCACCCCCACTCAAACGATAATGTTATGTACTTAATTAATAAGGTGGTGGTGGCTCAGTACGTACCCAATTGGGATGGCATTGAACCGTTCCTTCGTGCCATGAACAGGAGAGAAACAATGGGTGCCACATTAGTTTTTGGGTAATTATTTCTTTTTGTTACGTCCGCACCTTTTATTTCATAATAACATTATTATTATTAGGAATTTTTGCTTTAGCGCACAAGCTAGCTCTAGCTTTTTCATTTTTATTTAGAACTGTAGCCCACCTAGCCACTATTAATGTCCTTATTGGTTTCCCTTGCACTTGATCCCTTCTCCATATTAATCCGACGAAAAACTAAATGAAATCGAGTTATCTACCTACTTATGCAGCTTTCTATCTAATTAACTGTATACCTATCTACCTACTTAATTACTTATTGATCTACTTACTTATCTATCTATCTACTTATCGACCTATCTACCGACATACTGCAACTAACCAAATGCCTCTACGTATTCGCCTACGCAGGGCAAGCGAGGAAGAAGCTTATAAAACTCTGGACAATGCTATCAGGAACAACATACGGTATCATTATGCCAGCCATCGTAGCCTCGCAAATAATCCCTGGGGTAGTCTGGCCTCATACTGGGACAGGTATATGACGAAACTTGACAAACTTAAGTAGATGAGAATGAGCGGCAAACTGCAGGACCGTATGAGACCGATTAATATTTAGGATTTAAATAGCATACATTGTAGCATGATTAGACGGACTAGGTTTTGAAACTGGAAGATTACCGTTATACAAACACCTCAAACACCATGAAACTATGCAGAAAAATGTATGTTATGAAAAACCCATGCTGTTGCATAGTCGTTAACTCCCAATGAACGCATAGTTATCATAGATTTTTTTGATACGTAGTTTTGCACGTAATGAATTAGCGTAGAAAAGATATGGATTACTACTTTCAACTGGTTTGAAATTAATTTTTATTGAGCGAATTTAGGTAATTTTAAAATGAAATGTTTAAAATACATAAGAAAAGACGTACGATAACATCTCTATTATTCATTTCATACCACATAAATTCTTTGACCCAGAATAAGGAGATTAGAGCACAACGACCATGAGATGTGGTGGGCATATCTCTAGCCCTAATAGACAATCATAATTCTTACCCAATAACAGGAGTCATTGCCTCTCTTTCTCTGTGTCTTTCTCGATATCTTTTCTACCACAACTGGGTCATTTGACACGAGAATAAAAATAACATTATATTTACAAACGATACACGCAATTTTTTATTAGTTATGAAATTCAAAGAAATCAAAATATGAACAAGAACGGTTGTATACAACACATTAATTGCTTTAGTTTTTAACATATTAGTTACTTGATTAATGATTTGGATCCCTATACAAATATACCATCACCTAAGTTATTTATAATTATAGTCTTATTGATTATACAAGAGTCAACTACAACCACATCAGAATTTCCCATTTTTATCTAATGCACCAATCTTCCTTCTCTCTACCAAACCAGCAGAATTAGTCAATGAACTTTCCAAGTTATTTCCCATAAAGGAGCACCGTCTTTCAATTGGCCAGAAAAGCATTCTTCTTGTATTATTGGTTGTTCCAATTGCTTAAAGCCCATTTCTATCCTGTCTTCTAATTGGATATCTGCAGTACAATGTGTAACATGATTGGTTCCAATGGAGTAAACACCAGCTTGTAATTGATCACTTTTTGGTTCATCTCTTTCAACTGGTTGATCTAGTTGGCTAGCCTTCTCTTTCACTCTGTATTTTAATTGGATATTACTATCTTCCACTTTACTTTCATAAATATGATCCAATTCAATCATTTCTCCTTCCTGTTCTATTGATTAGCCAGAAATTCATCCTGTTCATTGTTCAGTATCCTATTGTTCCAATTAGTCTGTCATCACACATCCTGATTCCAATAGGATAGTTTTCACCTCTTATTTCATTATATTTACCTTCTTTTATTCGACCAATTCCGCACTTTTCTTTATGGTTCTCTCCTACCTATTATCTCTTCTTATCTCATTCCCATTGTCTATCCTATCTATTCCATGATTTTTCTGCAATAGAATCTCTCCATTTCCCCCCTTCCTTTCCATTCGTTCAATCCCATGATCTCCACTACCGATAAAATTCGTCTGATTAATCTTATTTCCTCCAATTATATCGCTCCCTCCTCTTTTATCATATTCATATCATCATTAATTTTTAACGTGTTATCCTGCCCTTCCAATTGGCCATCCTCTAGACTAACCAAAATGCCTTCTGCACCCTCTTCAATAAAAGCATATTTTAAAATGTGTGGATCAATGACATTCTGTTCTACGTTCGTTTCCACCGTGGTCCTATCTCTATCCTTTCCCTTCTTCTCCTTTGCCTTTTCACTTTCTATTATAGTCACATTATTCACTGCTATTTTATCTCCTTCCTTATTTGTCATCCCATCTTTATCTTCTTCCTTATTACATCCAATCCTATCACACAATATTTCCTTTTTCAGATTTATCTCACCGCCATCCTGTGCCTCTATTGGCTCTTCTACTACCCTTGTACAGCTCTTACTGGATGGTTTGCTTTTCCTTTCATGGTCATTATCCACCATCTCTCTTTCAATTGCCTTTATTCCCTTCCTCTCTTCAGCCGTATATTCACATTTCCTAATCCAATCATCTTTAATCCTTCCTTCCTCTCTCTCAGTCATATCTCCTTTCAATTTGTCTTTCCCGATCAAATCCTCGATCTTTTTATCTCCCCCAATAAAATCATTCCTCTCTCTTATCTCGCCAATTACATTTCCCTCTTCTGCCCTCTCACTGAGTTGATCTGATTGGTCATTGCTATGCTCCATTATCGCATCTAATTGGTTACCTAAACCCTTTTCTAGGGCCTTATTGGCTATTATAAAAGAAGTGATTTGATGTTCATGGCTCTCTGTAAATAGATCTTGGTGTGCACTGTGAAAATAAACGTTATTATTGGTTCATAAGTTAGCAACCATGATAACCAGACAATGAAAATATGATGGTACTTTTTTAAAATATGTCAATAAAACACTGGATAGTATTGGAGAGCTGAAAATAACTTGAATATTAAGATATGTCATTGGTCTAATTTACAGGTCTCATTCAGTCATTACAAGTAATTAATTGATCTCCTGGGTATTTAAGAACAACCACCAGCCCTTAACCAATCATAGGCCATCGCGATAAAATTAGACTAATCAGAAAAAAGGTTTAAATTATCATAATTTATAGTATAAATATTATCTATCCCGAGCAAAATGAGTTGTATACAATAAGAATATACTAGGATGGAGAGAGAGATAGAGGCAAAGAAAGAAAAAATATGGACATGCACGGCAAGGAGGAAGAGATTATATAAGAGCAAAGTAGAATATCTGCAAATATATAGGACAGGCAAAAGTAGAAAAGATAATAGGCCAATGAACCTAACAACATATAGATAGACAGCCAATAAAAATTAAATGCATACACAGATATACAATCATATTTCAATATATATATATATAACTTACTCTTGCTGTGGCGTCATGGGTTTTAAAGAAGAACTTGGGCTCTCTGATTGAATAGAATCGATTTAGTGTATAAATATGTCTATATATAGTATATATTAAAGATCTGACTAAAGCCAATGAGATTCATTAAATAAAACAAGAAAATAAGACAAGATTTCCTCGCTACGATTTTTTGAAATTAAAATTAAAATGAGTTTACCCAATTCAAAGCGTCACAAAAATAAAACTTTAACTGTCAGTAAACCACAAATTATTAAAAATTTAACTATTATAATCGGCACCTACCACTGGCTGCCTGGCGTGCTCTTAATACTTGACGCATTCCGCGTGATATATAACTCCCTCCTCCACTACTTAGGCCTAATGAATGTCCTAGTTTGGTAGGTGTATTTCCCAATTTGGTAGCCAGAGTAGAATGAGAATCCACCAAATGAGACATTTTATGAGTTTTAGTAGTTGTAGAATGACCAATAGAATGTGATATTCGGTTAAGAAGTTTGGAAATTGGAGGTGATTGGGATGTAGGGGGCTCTGTAGGTAATTTAAGTGATATTATTGGTGCAGTGGCTGTGTTAATCTTTGAAATAGCGGGAGTCACAGAGGCAAGGGCCAATCGGGCACGCTTACTGCATCCCTGGATAGCGTGTGCCAGTGTCTTATTGGTGGATCTGTAGATCAATAAAGAGATCTGAATTAGTATTTTGATGTTATGTAATTAGTATACATTACTATATGCTATGTTATATTATACTAGATTATAACATACTATACTCTAATATACTAAACTACATTATATTCTCTATTATACTATATACTCTACTCTACTTTACTATAATATACTATACTATACTATACTATACTAGATTATATTATATTATACTCTACTATACTACCCTATACCTGTACTAAACTATACCATACTATGTCATACTATAGTATAATATTTAATACTCTAATATACTATGCTATACAATACTATACTATACTAGATGCACTCACTCTGTCTGCTCAGTACTAATTGGTTGTTGAGTTAAGCGTCTCCTCCTGAGGATTGGAATGTAGATTAAGGTCAGGATAATATTATAGCTAATCATTAAAGCAATCTGAGAGAATAATAGAAACAGAAGAGAAAAGGTAAAATGATTCAATGGAGTTGAGATTAAAAGCGAACGGGAGAAGCAGATAAAGAAAGAGTAAATCAAATATAATAAAAAACAAACATTTAATGAATTTATCACATAAAAGACCTACTTTCTTTGCCTGTCTATCAATGGTGTAGTATGCTTAACCGCACTCTAAAAATAAAATAGAACCGTGTTAATGATAGGGTGTTCGACAGTTTAATTTTAATTTTAAAACCTAGTATGATATTGAATTATTACTATTATATTATAATGCTATAATAATAGTAAAACAGTATAACAGTCTAATAATAACATAATAGCACAATAGTACACTAATATAATACTACAACACTATACTACTATAATACTACAACACTATAATGCTATATATAATACTATAATAATACAATACTATAATACTATATTACTACAATACTATAATACCACAATACTATAATACTATAATACTACAATACTATAATATTACAATACTATTATTACTATAATACTATAATACTACAACACTATAATACTACAATACTATAATATTACAATACTATAATACCACAATACTATTATTACTATAATACTATAATACCACAATACTATAATACTGCAATCCTATAGCACTACAATACTATAATACTATAATACATAATACTACAATACTATAATACTACAATACTATAATACTACAATACTATAGTACTATAATACTATAATACTACAATACTATTATACTACAATACTATAATACCACAATACTATAATACTATTATACTATAATAGTACAATACTATTACACTATACTACTACAATACTATTATACTACAATACCATAATACTATAAGACTACAATACTATTATACTACAATACCACAATACTTGAATACTATAATAGTACAATATTGCTATATTACTATATTACAATTCTACAATACTATAATACTACAATACTATAATATTATAATACTATAATACTACTATACTATAATACTGCAATCCCACAATACTATAATACTATAATATTATAATAATACTGCAATACTACAATACTATAATACTATAATATTATAACACTACAATACTATAATACTATAATACTATAATACTATAATACTACAGTACCATAATACCAGGTAATTACACACTCATACACTATACTATACTCTCATATATGCATTTTCATCCTATACCACCCTCTCTCTCTCCCTCTCCCTCTTCTTCTCCACCAATCAACCTACCTCAAATATATGATATTTATTAGCATCCAAGTCAAAGTTGACCCTCCTAGACTTATGGTGTATTTTTCTATGGAGATCCCCGGGCCGTTTCAAAATTCCAGGCTTGTCCTTAGTTAAAACCATCGAAAGAGGATCATAATTAGTAGAAACAAGTTTTCGATTGGTTGGTGTTGTATCCCCGGGGTTATTTTCATCCAATCCGCTCTCGCCTTTAGTAAAACACTCCCAAGCTACATTTTCATCAGCCGCCTTGATTGGTGTAGAAATGCCCAAATTTTTCTTTACAACCTGATCTATTTCATTGGATAATTTAACTTTTTCAAATGAAAACTCAGGGTCCACCCAATCATTTTTCACAATCGGATCTATAGAAGATCCTTTAATCTCATTAATTTCATATGTACATGCCAATGGCACCGTTTTAATTAACGATTCCTGCATTTTTGATAAAACTAAAGTATCTTCTTGTGGGAGCTTTTCAATCTCCTTCTCCACCAATAAAACATCAAGGATCACTCTGTTATCTCTTTCATCATGTGGTCTTACCTCTATTGATTGGCCCTCTAGTTTTAATTTTAATCTGGGATAGTTATTTGTACCCTGTATTAGATCAATGCTCGGTTCCTTTACAGTATTTATAGCTACCAATCCACTCTCAGTATTATTCTTTCTAACCCCCTCTTGTTGTATATGCATATCTATCCCTATATCTCTAGTGTTACTTTCTTTCTCATTATTTATCAATCCTTCCTTACTAAATATATCTTGATCATTCACATTCACTTGGTCTAACTCGGTTATCATAATTTCCGATCCGGTTTCCACCAACGACGTTTCTGCATTATTAACCATATTGAAATTTTCTACCGACTGATCTGATTCCATTGAGGTTGCCATGGGGATAGAAGTCACTTTCCCTGCATTTTTATTAAATATATTTTCATAAGAAGTAAATGCTTCAGGATAGGGGGTGAGACATAAACTATGATTCTCATGCTTTGATGGGCTAGAGGATCTAGATCTAGATCTTAATCGTCGTATCAAATCATTAGTTAAAAGGGATCGTACCTCTAGAGTTTCCAAGCACATAGGAGAGCCAATAGATTTGCATCCCTCCTTACTCAAGGGGGACACTGGCACGGGGGATTCTTGAAATTCTTGAAATTTTTCTTTTTTTCTTTCTCGTGGATTGCAACTAGGTGATCGGAATGGCGTCGATCGGTCGATTGATTGGTTTGGAGAGAATTGATCGATAGTGGTTGGTTGATTATCATTATGATCATTGCTGATTAGTTGTTGTAGTCCAGTAGGGGTAGATAACATTGGTGTATTGGCTTTACACATTAGATCAGTTAGCCTAATAAAGTTAATACTGGTTAGAGATTTGTGACAGGATAGGATAGGATATGGTAAGGTAGATATAGTACAGTAAGAAATGAGTCCAATATAATGCAATGAGTCACTTAGGCTAGCCCTGAATCATATGTAGGACAATAGTTATATTATACACTATATATATATAATAGTACAAATGAAACACTCCTCAATGTTAAATTTTTTAAACAAAATTATGATAGAATGATCTAGCTCTAGCCAATAACGCTCACAAGGTAATAACAATCAACCAACCAAATGCATTCATTCACTAACCATAGACCAATCACATCATTTTTTCTAATCCACCAATCATCAAGGCCAGTGATCGGACATTTTGATTTAAATACTGCCAATAGGTTAACTAGGCTGTCTTGTACCAATGGGCAACAAGATCGGTGGGCTAGACTGTAGGTGCGAAAGGGAGAGGAGAAGAGGATAGGTAATAGGAATTATTACAATTATTATTATTATTACTATTATTATTTTCATGGTTATTATTAGTATCATTATTATTAGGTAGAAAGAGATAGTAAAATATTTCCCTATATCATATTCTATTCCTAGTATTTGTTTTACAATAACATAATCCATCTTATTTCATTGGTATATGAATCAGACCAACGCCAAGTCATGTATAATATTTAAAGCTGTAAGTGTTTAAGATTAGTCAAGTAAAACCATCGTAGCAACCAACAACCAATGGAAACTAACCTAGCATTGGCTAAGGCCTGTAAAGATAACTGTATGTGTGTCCATATGGCGTGACAAACTGTAGTGATTGGGTAAGAGGTGTATTAAGTACTGTATATAATAATACATACATATATAAGCCAATCGAATCGATAGGATATATTTTAAAGTGCTTACATATTATACTAGGTTGCACTCAGTACGATATATATGATCCAATAGAATTGATAGGATATATTTTAATGCAATTATTATTATTCATATTTCCTTAATATACATATATCTATATATAAACTATGGATAGTTAAAAGTAATAATCAATCAGAGCATTATAAAAACTGCTTCATGCTATTTTATCTTATAACATATATTTAAATTTAAAATATTTATTTAAAAAAATTCTTTCCTAAATTAGTTCTCGCGCTTACTTACACCAAAACCAATTAAATCTCAGTATGTACTTTAATGCGATGGTTAAAATTTAATATATAGTTTATATGCCTCAAAAAAGGAACGGGACATAGTAATCTCATATACCGATGATATCATAATGACATATCAATTTTCTTTACTTGTATTTCCGCAAATATGTTATATTCTATTATTCAACCAAATGCGTTCGTTAAAATACCTAACTAGCCAGTAAAAACGAAAAACTAAAATCTACCCACTCTTCATGGTAGAAATACAGGTTAAGAGTGCAGTAAGAAAATTGACACATCCTTTTAATCCGACGTTTTCTGTGGTGGGTATAATAATTAACTTTTTAAAATACAGTAATAATAAGAGAAATAGTAATAATAATACTAGTAGTAATAATACCAATAACAAAAACAACAAAAATAATAATAAATTCACAATAACTTATACAGATATAGAATATATATATACATATACATTACCTATATGTGCAATCTTGGTAATTGTCTCACTGCATAGCCCCGAGGTCCAACATCCCTGACCACCCACCCCATATATGGTTATATCCCACCCTTGTAATTTTTGAATACTACTTATCTATATTATATTAGACTAAGTTTCATTGGTCTATTCAATATAAACACAGCTGATAAAGATTTGACGAGAAAGACTTATTCCTAAAATGGATAACAAATTCCTTTATAAGGTATATACTAATATAATATATCTATTATGTTGCTACTATTAAAATGTTTTCACATTCCTCTAACGGCCAATCAAAAGCCATAAACTTTATATTAGAAAGATAATTAAAATAATAAAATATTTAAAATTTTACATGGTCAAAATAAAATAAAATGATGCTATAGCCAATACAAATAATGGTAGGACTACTTTAACCATTCATACATTTCCGTTAAAGTATACAGTAAAACTCCGGTGCTCCGTGCTCCAATTATAAACATATATTATATTATATCAAACCAAATCTAATTATAATATACTACAGTAAAATTCTGTATAATATAACTGCAGTATAGCTAATAATATATTATACTATATTAAATTAGATTAAACCAAATTAAATTATAATACACTATATTAAATTTAATATCCAATACCATACCTGTATTACAGCTAGTAATTCACTCACGTGTTCAACCACAAAATTTCCCACTGATCTTTTAATGACGTCACTATCACCTTCCATTGGAAAGAATAGGCGTCTATGATTGAATAATAACTCAGCCTGGGAATTGTGCCTATGGGTTAGATCCTAATATGGAAAAGGAAAGGAGATTTGATTGGGTAGATGGGTGGGATTGCATATATAATTATATAATTATAAGGATAGATACGGATATATATATACATACAATATTGTACAATACCATGTAAAATAACGTAACATACTATCCTATGACGCGTATACCAGCCTACACACATGCATACAATATAATATAATACGTACAGTACAATACAATATAACATAACATACTATAGTATAATATACTATACTATACTATGACATACTGTGGCATATACGACTACTTACCTCTGGCTGACAATCTCCATCCAGTGACGTCAGGCGCCATAGTAGAGCATTACTAGATATGGAAATACATATCAAATTACGTCATCACATATTAACACATAAGGAAGGTTGACCAAATTAATTGTATGTATAATTACTATGTTTACTAGATATACATATAATAGCTTTAAAAAGCTGTAATAGGATGATCAAAAATTGGCTTTCAGTGTTTGATTATCGAATAGTTCCTTAATAAGGTAATTTGAAAAAGCCAAAACCAATAAAAACATAATTTAAAATTATTCAGAGCCTTAAAATTTAAGTTAAGTAATACATACCGTTAGGCTGGGGTAGGATAGGACAGAATATGGTGTGATATTATGGTAAAATTTAATAATATAATCTAAGATAACATAACATATTACATTACAATATATTATAGTACAATACCCCAACCCTATTATACACCGGCATTCAATACGTCACAATAAAACAAAATTCATACACACACATATATATATATATAAATAAACATATTAATCTAATTAGATAATAAACATTACATACGTGACAGATCTACCGGCTCCACCAACCCCAACGGGGCATGCCATACATAAATGGAATAAATCCAAGGCAGTTGATTGCATAATAGGATTACCAAGACGATCATTAGTAGAAGGGAAGGACGACACAACCTGATATCTGCTGATTGGTTAGAAATCATGGGTAGATATTATATATATGAAGTAATTGTGATCACTAAAGTGAAATTTTTATACATATTATATACCAATCATATCCTTTAACTTACCCAGTGGCAACCAATACCAAGAATGATTCCAGTTGTTCTTCCTTACATAGGCATTTCTTCAAGGGTTTCCAAGCCAGTGCTCTGTATGTATCTTGTGTCTATACGTTGAATATCATGTGTGGTTGTTCATGTTATTAGGAAGGGAAAAGAAATAGGATAATGTAGGGTAGTATGGTATAAGGAAAGGTAAGATAATATAGTATAATATAATATAATATAGTATAATGCAAGGTAATAAAATATGATATAATATTATGATATAATGTAATAAAATGCAATATAACATGAGCTATTTATATCTAATCCAATAAGGATTAAAGACTGGCATATATAAAATGAAAGCATGATTCATTACCAATAGACTAGGGGGATTTGCTAGCATAGTTACAAGGTCCCCCCAGCATCTATAGGCTGTGGTACGTACTTGCATCGAATTCTATTGGATAATAGAGTTAAAATTGAGTCTGATACTGTACTGGGTGAATAGAGGTATAGGGGTATTTTAATACGATCATTGCATTAGTTATTATTATTATTACTATTATTAGCATTATTATTACTATTATTATTATTATTACTATTACTATCACTGTTATTACGTCATAAATATACATACCAACACCACCTAACAAACATAGCTAACCTTCTCTATATCTATCTATACCATGTATTTATAATAATATTTTAAAAATATAAAGAACCAGCCACCTACCACATTAAAGGCCCTCCTAAAAAGATCCAATAACGGATTGAGAAGTTTTGCATGGCAACGGAGCTTGTCACCAGCCAATCGAAACACAAGAGAAATAAAACGAAGTATTTGTTGAATTTGGGTTTGTGCTCGACGCCAACCCAACTGGGGGGCAAGGTCTGTATTGATTGAACAATTAATAAACCAGTGAGGAGATGATGTTATATAATTGTGAGAGAAAGGGAATAGTAAAGTAGAATATAAAAGAATTAAAAGCAATTAAAAATAATTAATACAGTATTATGCTTGGGTAATATATATCTATGACTATAACATATGATATAATATAACTATCATCCCATTTCCTATTTTCCTACTATCTGAGCAGGCTATACTATATCACTATGCATTACATTTACCAATCTAGTCAATGAATACCGAAGCCATTAAAATAGCAAACCAGAATATAAAATAATTTAATTAATAATTAATACAGTATTGTACTATAAAACCCATATATGTGTAAGTATAGTATGGTATAGGCTATCATACTCTCAACTCCTATATCTACTATTATACTACTACTATACAATCATACTATATTACCATACTATCATACTATCATACATATACGATACCACTGCCCACTTTACATACCAAAATAGCCAATCAAAGTGCCTATCCAGTATTCCTTCAAGCATCTTATGCACTCCTTTGCAACAGTTCCAGTGGTTCCCTGATTGATCGCCCACTCACGACCCTCCAATACTTGGAGTGCCTATTGGTTTAGACCACGAGTGTGACGTCAATACCCTTCAATGGCTTATGAATTACTATATATGGATGGTATATAGGCAGGTTATAGAGATAAATATATGATAGTATAGTAGTATTGATAGGAATATATCTCGTAATATAGGAATATGTGTAGGAATGTAGATTGGAATGTAGTTAGGAATGTGTTTAAAATTACACCATACCCTGTCTCTATAGGTATATTCAGAGGTGAAAAATAATTGCATGAGGGGCAAGGCCCACAGGTCCACGTGACATGCTACCATATCTGGAGAACATTGATCGAGCAGATTGGCTGCAATTAATTAGGGTTGATTAGAATTAAATAACGTTTAAAATAGTTAAGGTTTAGCTAAAATTGGATTTGAATAATAATGAGATCTTATATAAATATAAATACATACATACATATATAATAGTCATTGTTCGTTTGTATTGGATACCTATCATAATAAAATCATTTAATTAATTAGTATGTGAAAATTATAATAATTTCAATTTTTCGGGATGGGAGTCGAGAACTATAATAATAATAATAATAGTAATAGTAATAAAAATAGTAATAGTAAAAGTAATAGTAATAATAATAGTAATAATCATAGTAATAGTAATAGTAATAGTAACAGTAACAGTAACAGTCACAGTAATAGTAATAGTAATAGTAATAGTAATAGTAATAGTAATAGTAAGAGTAATAATAATAATAATAATAACAATAATAATAATAATAATAATAGTAATAGCAATGGTAATAGTAACAATAATAGTAGTAATCATATTACATTCTATTACATATAATATATCATATAAGTAGGGTTGTAAAAATTAGATAATGAGAGAAAGAGAGATAGATAGATAGATAGATAGATATATAGACCCATCCATACCCATATATATATAGTTATTAATCATTAACACAATTTCAAGTAAACCCTAAAGCCTAATTTCTCTCCCTTACCTATTGTATTCGTCAATGCCTCCCCAAATAACACCTCTTCCTTATTCGGGTCGACCCGCAAACCATATCTATGATGGCCTAAACCCAATCCTAAACCTTTTTGAATAGTATCACTAACCAACGCTAACTGGTTCTTCTTATTACATTCCATTAATATAGCCGCCAAAATATGTAGCTGACCTTGACGCAAATTTGTGAGTAACTGAGGAATGTTTCTACGCCAATTTTCCTGGTCAAATCGCTGGCTGCCTATACAAATCACGGCTAAGGTACGTAGGGATAGGTTAACTTTTTTGCGATCAACCAATTGTCCGAGAGACATTAACCACATGATAGTGTCTTCTATTAATAGGATAGCATGAAAGGGTCGACTGTGGAGGGCTTCGTGCATACAGGTAATAGTAAGCTATAAGGGGACCAGAAAGGAAGGGAGAGAGAAGACTCAAAGTTAGTATATAAAAGTGTATGTATGTATGTATACACATATAATGCTAGAAAAGAATATTAAGACAAGACAATAATGTAATGGTATATAAATATATCCACATTTTAATACCAAAATACCATTGGATATAGTCCTACCTGAACCGTCATATCATCGTCATTATTAAGGTTATCTCTCAAGGTTATTGATAGGTTATGAATCACGGGTGCCAATTTCTTACATAACTTAGTGGTTTTATTTTTAATAGACCTGGGAGGAGAGGAGAGAGAGGGAGGGGAAGATAAATATATGGATACATACACACATACACATATACTTATATACCTGCCTACTATACCCTCTCTACCTCTCTACCTTCTCTCCTCTCTCACTTACTCTGCCAAAAACCTCAACGCACTCAGTTGTCGATGTCCACTTCGTTGCTCCTTCCCTCCTCCTCCTCTTCCTCCCAGGTCTTCCACAAACCGCATAGGATTCACATTAATATAGTCAATTGAGCGCATTTTATCATTATACAATTAATATTATATATATATATATATATATATACGTATAAAGTTTTATAGTTTGGTAGATAATGTTCAATTTATGGTCTATCTATAGCATGTTATACGGGATGCTATATGTATAATCATCATGATTATGACGGAATGTTTTTGTTAATGGTAGTGTAGGTAGGTATGATTTACATCTTTTTCGTTTTCTTTTGTTCGCTAATAGATGACTGAAAGAATGGGTTAACGATATGGTTGGCATATAGTATAATATAAAATATGATATATTGTTTCGTATGCATGTAGATTATATATACAAACCTTATTTAATACAATACACAAGTATAATGCTATAGGTCTATGTATATGTATATATATATATATATATATATATATATATTACTAAATACTAAATTTACTAAATAATTACTACACATAAAGCTGTGTGTATTTGTATCTGCAATCTATATATTCAACAATATATGAACGTATCTTCATTATATAATATCATATCATGTAATACAAAATAGTGTAATACAATTATCTATAAATTAGTAGAATAAGCATGTTCACGTTTACAGAACAGGAATTCACACTACATGATATACAGCCAATTATATAGCTAGTTTATACTCTATTAACGCGCCAAAACAAACCTTCATCTGTGCTACAGGATAATCAACGAATAAATACGATAGTATAGGCTCACCAACTTAAATATTTCTTAGCGGATATAAAATGTTTATTTGAAGTATTTAATTCAGTAATTCACATAACATAAACAATAAACAAATCTTATTACTAGCGTAATATAAGAGAAGTAAAAAAATAAAATATTGTCATTATTATTACTGGAAATAAAACCAGTGTCAATAGTACGTACTGAGTTATACCTCTGAATTCTTGTCAGGTAATCTATAAGATAAAGCTCTTGATAACTAATCACATGGTTGATTCAAAGTTATAGAAATCTTTAGCTTATTATCTAGTAAAGTATTATAAAGGTAGTAACTATAGTGTAAGTGTGACTGTGGTTATATGGCAATGGTATCATTGATATCTGAAGAAGCACCACTAAACTCAACTAGTTGATCTTCTAGTAAAGTATCTGGATTATCTACTTCAACGTATTTGGGAACTATAGACGTAATATAAAAACAAACATAAATATTAAATTCCGGAATATAACTTTTTATAACTAGTATTGATAATATTATTTTTTATATATGACTAGACAGTTCTTTTATCATTGTTTGAATCCGTTTACTTATACTTCTTTCGCTCAAAAAGCAGTTTTGAATAGATTTATTCTGACGAATATGAGCAGACAATTGCACCCATGTTCAAGGGTTCAAGGATCTAATTTGGTCTTGAATGTTAAAAACTTTTGTTGTATTGAATCCAAACCTATCAAGTACTAACTGATCAATACCTATATAGTATTTAATTGAATGTATCATTGGTGTAAGCTATGCTGAGTTGATTGAATTATTAACATTGTGGCACCAAGCTCTAAACCGGTAAGACCTTTCGGCATTTACACAAAACTTCCTATCAAACCTAACTAAGAATAAACGTCTTTTCTCTATAATAATAAGTAAACATAATAACAAAGAAAAGAAAAAAATGAACTGTAAAGGTGCAATGAACGCTTTGGTTCCAACAATTATCCAATTAATTGGTAAATACTGGATTCTGAAGTATTCTATATATAAAATGGTGTATTTAGAAAGTATAAAAGGACTCTGTCTGAAACAAAATTAGGGGCACTGGATCCTATAATGATACTGAATAAAGGCTATACAGTTTTTATCTTAAATTCTCTGCCTGCAATAGTTGGCTATCGTCCTGAGCATGGGGGCGAGATAATTTTAATTACTATACAGGCTGTAATTGATAATGAAAACCATACCACAATCAGATAACAACTATAGCACACAGAGATAATAACTACCACCCAATGCTGATCATTATTACACAAGCTGAAATTGACAAGGAGGGCATTATACAAAACTATTCATTAAATATTATAACAATCTGCGTTAGTTCTATAAACTTATCCACGAGCTTCGAGGACTCCAATTAGAAACTGTATAGAAGTGTCTCTTGTTGGGCTAGTGATGGAGGCCGCTCTGAGCTCCGATCTGCTTTCAATAGAACGTTGAGACGGGAGCGCGGTAAGAGAAGGTGTGTATGATGGTTCTATCCTTAGCTGTTTATAGTAGTCTTCCAATACTTGGAGAATGATCTGTGCCTTTATACGCTTAGGTGAAAATGTGGTAATAGCACAGTGTGAACAATTAGTAAGAGATGGTAAGACTGATATTTTAGTTTAGCAGTTGATCGCTTTTATCAGTATTTAGAACAAATTAAATGCTTTCAATCACCTAACTTTGTGGCAATTAGTAAGATCCTATACGGCTTACTAAAAAATTATTTAAGTATAACAAACCTATTTGAGGGCAGTTTTGCTTATATCTACCTATGAAAAATTCATACTATATAGGCAGCAATTTGTTCTTCTAACCTCTGGAAAGATCAGTCAACCCTACATATAAGCGTCCTTCCCGGCATGGTTCTCATCTTCATCGCCAAGTCTAACATGGCCCTTTGCAGTATTGTCAGATCGTTATTCCCTAAATTAATCAATCCGCCTTTTAAGGTGCTAATATTAT
>NAOQ01000341.1:12101-33660 GCA_002751075.1 Ichthyophonus hoferi
AAAAAAAGGAAGAGAGAAAGAGAGTGACAGAGAAAGAAGGAAACAAAAACCAAAGCAAAGATAGAATAAAAGACAAACAGAGAGATCAAACGCAATATGAATCATGGAATTCTACTGTACACATTGTACAAGTTTAATGACTAAATGCATACATATATATTTTCCACTACCTCCGTTCCGCCCTGTCTGCCATTCTCTGCCACCATTCCTCCCTAGGCTTAAACCATTCAATTGTGTCAGCCCAACCCTGTTCAAATGGTATAATAGGCGCATATTTCAAGTCTCTTTTGGCGTTAGTAATATCAAACCAACGATGCATTGTCATAGCTTTGGCAGTAAAAGGGTTGAGTTTGTATCGGATACCGGTGAAAAAGGTTACTACAAGCAACAGATAGGCAATCAATTTAACAATAAAAGTTGGCACTGCAAATTTATCTTTGAGGGAAGTGTATCCCAGTGCAACCACGGCCTGATCAAGACAGTCGTAAAAATTGTATTTTCCATCATCTGTTACGTTATAATATTGACCTAGAGCAGGGGAACCTTTATACAAGGCATCATAACCAAGTATCAACCCATGACAGTAGTTATCCACATGGGTAAATGATATCATATTCTTTCCGTCTCCAAGTATACGTAGCTTTCCACTCTTGGCAGCAGAGAGAATGCTAGAAAGGAAGAGACAGTCGCGAGGTCCATAGACTTGATGAGGAGCTATAGCAACTGTCATTAATTCATCACAACATGCGTTCCTTACTGCAACTTCACCCATTGCCTTCGTTTCTGCGTAGGCTTGCATGAATTGTCCAGGAGGGCGAATTGACATGTTCTCTTCCCTTAACCCAATTACGTCATTGCCATCAAAACGTGTTGAAGGAGAAGAAGACATAACCAGCTTGGGGATTTTATGCTCACGGCACGCATCTAAAACATGGATAGTACCACGATAGTTAACCGCGTTATACATAGGTGCAGGGAGGAAAGGTCCTACTGCCGCAGCCACATGCCATACACAATCTATCCCACCCTTAAGCGCATTACTGACATCTTCCTTCTTCGTAATATCGCCTTGGATGTAAACAATACGAGGGTCTTCACTTGCATCTTCAGGCTTAGGAGCTATATCAAAAGAAATTACCTTGTTGGCTCCACGTTCAATTAACATCTCTACTAACCTCTGACCTACAAAGCCACTACCGCCGGTGACGGCGCAGTTTAATCCCTTCACCCCCATTATTAAAGTAGGTTAGTTATAGTTTATGATATATTTATTGCAAATAAATTTAACCATGAACAAAAACATCAATAATTCAATTAAGCGGCGCTTCTTAAATATATTCCAAAACTGTAAAATAACCTTATGTGAGAGATTAACCATATTTGGATTTAGGGCTGGAAGTGTAGTTTAATTACTTTTGTTAATGTTTTTATTCGACAATTGGATGCAAATTCGTAAAATTGTCTTTTTTGTTGCAATTTTTGAAATGGTTGTAGGAGTTTAATTGTAGAATAATGCTACACAGAGCGAAACTAAATATTCTACTGTACATTTTGGCAGCCTCTTTGGAGCTTTGCAGAGTCGTGATGTAAATATTAAATTGACGCAGATTGAATATATCCAGCTCATATCACGTTACTCCATTTTAAATATCTAACAAACCAAAAATCTTGCTCCGATACCTTTTAACGTTTCACTCCTCGGTGCTATGTCCAACTTGATATTTGATTCGATTTGGTAAAATAGATCTAGTTAAATATGAGATATTTGTATTGGCTAAGTATCACAAAATATTTTTGTGGTGCATGAAAAACATGAGCATAAGCCAATAATTGTAGTCTAAAAACATCGAACAATTCATAGGCTACCAATCCCAAACTTTTTATTTCATCTCAACCGATTTTAACTCCATTGACCAAATCTTAAATGAGTTGCAAAATCTATTTTATTTATTTATTGTTTAAACCAAAGTGTTCATGGCACCATTATTATTCATTATTTTATTTTTGTTATTTTGACGTTTATTACTATAGAGAAAAGAGTTTCCTTTCTAGTTAAGTTTGATGAAATACTTGTGAGTAATCTATGTTGCTATTGGTCTGAAGTTTGCTGCAACGGTTGATACTTCAATCAATTCATAGTGTCAGCTTATATTTTATCATTTCACACATAGAAATAACTCGGGCCAAACACAACCAATTAGATATTATATAGGTATCGATCAATAAATAATAGATTATTTTTTGATTCAATAGAACGAATGTTATGATATGATATGATATGATATGATGTAATAATAATATAATGTAATATGATGTGTATGACATAATATAAGCGAATAATAAAACAAGTAAAAAAATTTTACCAAAATTCTTTAAACATATATTGACGACTGAAAAATGTAATAGGAAACAGTAACTTTATTCTTGTTATGTGAACGTATTATATGCATATAAATGGGGAAATGGTACTTAATCACTAGGTCATGGACCAGGAGTTTGGACAACAACTTCCTATTGACCATAATGGGTAACTATAACCAAATGTAAGCGAAGTGATACCAATAACAAAGGATAGTATCTAAACGTGGCGAAGAATGTAGTTCCAGCAAGACTTTTATGCAATATATTGACTTAGACAATAGAAAAAACACGGATATAAGATACACATAACATACCCTGTCTTTATCTTAAGCTGTTACTCTGACAGTGATGTCGGATAGCGGATTAGTGTCAACAAAACTAGAAGCCCTATCATAACCCCACAGGGGCTAATTTTTACTATTCTGAACGTATGCGATATGGTGAGGTTAACTTTGGATCCAATTGTATACCTAATATAATATGGTATGTGTTAAAGCAGGAGTATTTAATTAATTTAGGTATTTGGTTATATAGCTATAAACATTTAATATTATGAGCAATTATTATTACATATTTAGCCCGGGAAAATAGCTGAGGCAATCTATTGGTGTTATACGGCAATCCAAAGTATATGGATAGCTTGGATTAAATTCAAGTCGAATTAAAATTAACCGCAGTGATTTTGAGTCAACGAAAATCACTTTTAATTAGCTAATTAAGTAATTAAAGTCCAGTCGAATAGGGTAGCTTGACTTAACGTGTACAGCGAGCTATAAAAATTTGAAAAGCATATGATCTAAGATGTATATAATAAATATATAATATAATATAATATAATATAATAAAAGGCAATAATTAATATTGTATATAATTGCTATATTATAATAAATAAAATAAAATTATGTAACATTTTATGTACATTATATATAACACTAGAGTTATTTTTACTATTTTAATATCACCGCCTAAGTACGTATGCTTGCTACACTTATAATATATATCCTGCCCAATACTGCATTACCATAGCTATTTT
Organism: Ichthyophonus hoferi; assembly: GCA_002751075.1. Lineage (NCBI taxonomy): Eukaryota > Ichthyosporea > Ichthyophonida > Ichthyophonidae > Ichthyophonus > Ichthyophonus hoferi. The sequence continues at coordinate 15,496 of NAOQ01000341.1, forward strand.
TGTCCTAAAAAAGACATTATCTTGATATGATTGGTCAATTATAAATGGGCTCAATGTGTGTACACGTGTGTACGCATTGCACATGCCCTTTAATCTGCACGCGCGCAGACGGAGGGTTGGTTTTGGCTCAGTTAACCTACTATATAGATTATTACATAGTAGGTATATATTATACATATATACACGCATCTTCTTAGTCAATATACCCCCTATAACCATCTCTATCTGTTATCATGGCACTAGTTACACCATCTAAGAAGACCCAGTCTTCTCTTGAGGGAAGTGGAAAGAAATCCAGTGGGAAAAAGACATCAAGTGTCAAGAAAACTGAAGGGTTCAAGTCACCTTTGGCTGTGTCTAAGCCTGTTTCTGGTAAGAAGCAAGCCACCCCTTCCAAATCCCCTAAGAAAGAGGGAGATATTACACCTAAGACAAAGAAATCTGAGAAACATGCGGACACCCCTCGTCCTTCGGCCAAGATTGCCAAGGTATTTCACTGTTTTATTTTGTCTTGAAATTTATATTTATTTTGTTGTTGTTAATATGACACGAGTTTATGAAGATGAGGAAGGTTTAGTTGACAGCTACGAGGTAACATTGTCTACAAAAAATAACAAAGCTTGTATAAGGGATCTTAGTTCAAGCAACATTATCTTAGTTCAAGATGACAGATAGGTGTGGATTTGCAATGGTTGTGCATGTTTTCAGTCACAGAGCCACCACTGTTTATATTTTAGCATAAACCATTGAGCATTATTCATCTATAGTTTAATATGCTGTTGTAAGGTATGTTTTTATTTATTTTTATAATATTATTATTGTCCAGAACTTTCCCTTAACTATCCCACCATTACAACCACCCAATATATATGTATTTGTTTTATTTATGAAACTATGGATTTTATGGTTATTACTACCCAATATAACAATGCTATACAATATGCGATACTATATTATTATTGTCCCTCTGCATCATTTAAAACCTGATCTCTTTCTTGTAACTGTAGTATATATATACATGTTCTTCAATAGAATATCCTGTTGGCCATAGCCATTTCGCATCTACCTAAGTACTATTGTGCTTTTAAATATTTACATCTAGTGTGCGTATTAGGTTTCAGAGTTTGGAGGTAAAGTTAGAATCAGCTTTATATTTAATAAATGATTATACAATATACTAACATACCATATATTATAGTTTAAATATTCATTGGCTTTCTAGTATTACTTTTCCTTTCAGAGTGTACCCGCATGTTAATATTGTCAATTACTTGTCTGTCTGTATTATTTTTGTACTATCATCTTCATATAAGATATTGTATCCTATTACACCCATGTAAAATATGAAACATAGCTCCGGTGTAGTAGTAGAGGAATATCAAAAAATTAGTTCTACAATATACCTTTAATCCCGTCAACACAAATGACTAGAATCACTAGTGTATAGTTTTTCTGTATTGGGTTCATCCTTATAAACCTGTTTGCCTGCCATAGTTTCATTGTTTGCACATATACTATCTTTTATAACCTTACATCAATTACTCATGATAATGAAACATACAAAGGAGGAAGCTGCTGTTGAAGAGGTTACCGAATCAAAGAAGAGGCCCGCTGAAGAAGAGGATGACGTCAAGGTTGCTAAGCAACTGAAGATAGAGGAAGTTAGTGAGGATGAGGAAGAAGAGGTTAGTGAGGACGAGGAAGAGGAAGATGAGATGGATACAGATGAGGTAAATATTGTAGGTGGTGAGGAGGCTGATGCAAAGGAGGCCATGGAGGAGGAGAGAAAGAAAAAAGAATTACAGGAGGCTTTGGGAGGTGCGGAAGAGGAGACAGGTGTGGCAGGGGCCTTGACTGTAACCAAGGCACAGGGTAGGTGTGGTGGGTGTGATAGTGCATACTGGAGTATGGTATAGCATGACACTGTATGCTATAACATCTTATTTTATGTTCTATATTGTGTTATAACATAACAGTATAGATGTGTCTGTTTGCGTATCATGTGATTCCTTTTCTTTTTCTTATTCTATTGCTTATGGTATATATGTTATGTTTGGCATGTACATCTCTCTCTTTTTATATTCCAATCTAATTGGTTTACGTTTAATCCAATCAGAAAGCGATATTGCTGAGCCTGAATTTGAGAAGCTGAGAGGAAAGGTCTCAGATAAGACACTGGACGGTGAGTGGCTGAAATGTAACCATATTTAGATATATGCATATAAAAAACTTAAGGCCATGTGCATTTGAAGATATAGTTGCATATACTATCTCCACATCTAATATAATCCCCAACCAATCATATACAGCAATTAAGGAGATGGGATTTGAGACCATGACAGAGGTACAACGCCGTACCATTCATCATTTGCTGGCTGGAAAGGTATATATATAGTGTTATATGTTATATTTTCTTATATTTTATATAATTAAGTTTAACTGTTGAACTAGGTTTTGTATCTACCCTTACATAAGTGGGAGTGGATATAGATATAGTAACATATTATTTAAACTAAAGTATAAGTGGTTAGTATTAATGTGCCTACATCCACTCATAGTACAGTCAAATGCTAATACGAATGTGATTATCTATCTTTATCATTCAATTAGGATGTTCTTGCTGCTGCCCGTACTGGATCTGGCAAGACCCTCGGCTTCTTGATTCCTGCTATTGAACTTCTCTACCAATTAAAATTCACACCTCGCAACGGTAACTATTTCGTGTGATATTAATTTTTTTAAATTAACCTGGCATGTTTTACAGCTGATATATATATATATATATATTAATATAGTACAATACTAATACCTACTATTATATATATTTATACATTGATAACTGCATTAACGTGCCATTCATTTGCAGGTACTGGTTGTATTGTTATCTCCCCTACTCGCGAGTTAGCCCTACAGATTTTTGGTGTGGCCAGAGATCTCTTAAAACTGCACTCACAGACCTATGGCATTGTTATGGGCGGTATGTTTTATATATTTTCTTATGTGTTGTTATAGGTGTGATGTACTGGATAGCTTGGTTGTCTTATCTTGACAATTATATTGTACTGTAGCTGTCTATACTGGCCCTATAGGTCGTATAACTCCAAAGACCAGTTGAAATCTATTTATAATTTTATATGATTTTCATATTTAATATAGGTATATGTGGAGGTGGAAAAATGCGTATAGGCACATGACGGAGATACAGGCCATAATATGCAAATGTTATATATGTCCCTGAATGTATATCTGGTTTAAAGTGACTGGTCTGCTGTTATCCAAGACAAGACTCTATGAGATATCTGGTCCCTCTGTAACCTTTTACTAATAATACCTATACTCCTTCCTATCAAGTTATGTTCTAATTGACTATACAATTAGTGATGTATAGGGCAATGTATTAGCCAAGTATTATAAATGATATGACTTGTTGCAATATTCTGCTATGTTATATTGTACTATGCTGAAGCATAAATAAGTTTATAGTTTTAATTATTACTAATTGATAATGAATAATACTAATTGAACTTTTTAATTGGTCTACACAGGAGCCAATCGCAAGGCCGAGGCAGATAAGCTGGCCAAGGGAGTTAACATTCTTATTGCTACTCCTGGACGCTTATTGGATCATCTCCAGGTGAGTAGTCAATCAGTATTCATGTACAGGCAACTATATATATATATATATATATATCTGTATATATAGCATTTCAATTGATCTTATATCCAATTTCAATTTGCTCTAAATCATGCATTCGTATCTCCACCAACTGATTGTTGATTGGGTATTATTTATGTAAATACCTTGATATAGTTAAACAATTGTATACAGCTAACAGATCTCTCCTATTACCTATCCCCTTAGAGTACTCGTGGCTTTGTGTTCAAGAACATGCAAGTGCTAATTGTAGATGAGGCTGATCGCTGTTTGGAGATTGGGTTTGAGGAGGAGATGAAACAGATTGTCAGAATTCTACCAAGTATGTTATGCAATTCTGCGTTGTCTTATGTTATACTATGCTATTGATCTTCTTGGTGATGGTAGTGTATTCACGACTTTTACTCTTGGTGTTTCATGGTATGTTATGTTTCTTATTTTTGTTATTTTCGTATGATATTAGCCTCAATAGTATACTATTAAGTATCCTGTGCCCTTATCGGATACATGATATTAATCCAACCAAACCCCTACCTAGGCAAACGCCAAACTATGCTGTTCAGTGCTACACAGACCCGTAACGTCGAAGATCTTGCTCGTGTCTCTCTGAAGAAGGCACCTCTGTACATTGGTGTCCATGATAACAATGAGCATGCTACAGTGGAGGGATTGGAACAAGGCTATGTTATCTGTCCATCAGAGTCTAGGTTCCTCTTGTTGTTTACATTCTTGAAGAAAAATCTGAAGAAAAAGGTGAGAGTTGGTTACAGTGCCATGTAGTGCTATATATGTTTTTATATGGTTTTGTGCTACCCTTATCTAAGTTATGGTTCTAGTTGCTAATGATATATAAATTGGGCGTTTGAATACGGAAAAGTTATTGGGAGTGATTGAATCTTTGTTTATTTATATTTTTACATTTTAATGGGATAAGTATATTCGTACAACTAAACTAACCAGGGAGCAACCAACGAAAAGTTGAAATGCAAGGATATAATTGGATTAAAGTTATTTTTATTGTGGAAATGGATATATTTGATTGAATAATAAAGGTTGAAGTATGGAATTACTGGGTTAACAGCTATTCAATGAAATAACTGGTTGCTAACCACCATCCAATCACAGGTCATGGTGTTCTTCTCATCCTGCAATAGCGTCAAGTTCCACGCTGAGCTGTTGAACTACATTGATATTCCTGTTATGGATATCCATGTACGTACTATTATTATTACTACTACTACTATTACTATTATGTTCTTGCAAAATCCAATATAATACAATACATGATCATAGACTTACTTTACACTACAATGAATCCAGGGTCGCCAAAAACAGCAGAAGCGCACCTCTACCTTCTACGAGTTCTGCAAGGCTGAAACTGGTATTCTATTGGCTACTGATGTGGCAGCACGTGGTCTGGATATCCCTGCTGTCGATTGGGTGATCCAGTTCGATCCTTGTGATGATCCTAAGGTAAATATCGATGCAAAATTTTGAAATAGGGTTTAATTTTTTTAAAAAAAACAAATTTAAGGGAAAGTGGTATAGTATAATGTATATGCATGCATTATATTAACTCTATGTGTAAGATTTATTTTTTAGGGAAATCTGGAGGTAAGTGAAGATATATATAGATTTATTATATATATGATATTGACTTTATTTTTTACAAAACACTGATTAATTGATTAATTTGGATTTCCACCAATAGGAATACATTCATCGTGTAGGTCGTACTGCACGTGGTAGCAAGGGAAGAGGAAAGGCCTTAATGTTCCTGCTTCCTGAAGAGGTAGGTTTAATGTACTATGATGGTTGGTTGAGCATCACTCTAAAAGTGTCATTATAATTATCTTGTTCATTCGGGAACGGCATTAATATTTGCAAACAGAATTGAAAACAAAACAGAACATGTTTATTCGGTTTAACAGTAGAGCCACATGGTGTTGGTTCTGTCAGAGACCCGAGATCTTTATATTCATAACATATAATATCTCATACAATATATAGACCAATTAACAACTTAGTATTAACTTATAATGACTAATACTATATCTATATTTGATATATTGTATTGATATATTAATTATCTCTATGACGGTTAGAGGTATGACTGTCTCATTATTATTACGTTACAATATTGTAATATGTAATGCGATGATGAATACATGATTATGTTACTATTAAGACAATACAGCTATGAATATAAGGGTCTGAAGCGAGTATCATTTAGGAATTATCATGGAGTGTTGTAATAGTAAATAAGATACAGAGATTCAGATGCTTCTATTGATTGAGAGGGTGCATTTAGATGCTGATGGGGTTATAGTAATAGTGTTAGAACTGTACTCATCAATGCAATATAATCTTAAGTCATATGTTTTATCACATAATTACTATGATCACATGCTGTATTTTGTTTTGTTCTGCTTTGTTCTGACCTGCTATATATCACAGCTCGGATTCTTGAGATATCTTAAACAGGCTAAAATCCCAGTCAACGAATTCGTGTTCCCTCAGAACAAGATCGCCAATGTCCAATCACAGGCAAGCATTCGATTTTTTATTTTTTTTATTCGGTATTTCTTATGTCTTTTTTCTGTTTCTTTTCCTTCCTGTATGCCTTTACTTTCTTATCTGCTTGGCCTACTATATATATATATATATATATATATCAGAATATCTGTTGGCTCTACTGAAGCACGCAGTAAAACATTAAATACAATTTTGATGATATTCCACTTCCTTCTATATTACATTATATTAAATGTTAAGGTCTAATGATGCGGTGCTAACCAATGTGATATGGGACACGTGCAGCTTGAGAAGCTGGTTGAGAAGAACTATTATCTTCACAAGTCATCCAAGGATGCCTACCGTTCATACATGCAAGCTTATGCCTCTCACTCACTTAAGGTATGTATGTGTTTTAATGCACTCTATATATTTCATCTAGTGACAAGTTGAATAAATATTGCTACACATTTCATACGCATATGTATGTTTGTATAAGATTATGTGTGTTCCTACCTACCATGACCATGTCTGGTTATAGATAGATGGATAATATGTATAATTAATACAATCAGTTAGAAATTCCTTTCATTACCCTTGCTAGTAATCTTCTCTCGACCAATAATTCTCTCGATCTCGATTCTTCCATATCTAGTCTACTCACACATCCCCCCCCCCCACACTACAGAACATTTTCAATGTGCAAACACTTGATTTGGTGCGCGTGGCGAAGGCATTTGGCTTCAAAGTTCCCCCTAGTGTCAACCTCAGTGTGCATGCATCTAAGGGAAACAAGGTTCAGAGAAGAAATGGTGGTGGAGGATTTGGTAAGTGTATGTAGGTGTGTATATACTGTTATATCTTGCAGGCTATGGTTATATAATGTAAGGTCATTATGTGTACTAGACTGGTTCCCCCAACCATATCGATGTTAATAATAATAGCTGACTTTGGACTTATTAATTCAGGCGATGAACGTCGTTCTGTTGAGAAGGCCAAGCTGTTCAAGAGGGATGGACCGGCCAAGGATGGCCGCCAGTTTGGTCGTTAATTATAATTGGTTACCTATATGAGGAGAGTAAAGCAGCCAATCCATTAATACGAACTGGCGCATAGCTATTAATACTTGGACTTGGCTCGTACTTTCATATAGCCCCCAATACGATATTATAGATATATATATATCTGGCCTGTGTAACCATTTTTTGATATGATACTCTGGTAATTCTATTTGACTAATAAATCTAGTTTAGCTTCATCACATATCCATTGGGTAGCTATAATTCTGGCTCTCTGGGAAACATGAGTGTTAGCAGGATATTTTATCCTGTATATTATTGATACTGTATGATATTATAGTACTCTGGATATCAGATCCGGTACACGAATAGATAGCACTACTGTGTGTAGCAGCGTATGATGGCATCAACCCAAAGTCCTATAATCACTTAAAGTCATGCCCATGTATACTTCAGACAGGAAGGCATAAGATTATTAAAATAATAAAGTGGCATTGAATGGACCCTGTAAAAATGTTGTTATTTATGCTTGACTTGTTGGAACACGTGTAGTACGTTATAATAATTCCTTCACATTAATGGATTAGCTAATGAGCCATCCAAATAAGGACACGATAGTATAAGATTAAACAATCCCAGTGAGTCTCGTGTTCTTTCATGACTTGTATTAGCTAATAAGAATATTTGCGATTGGTCTTATTTAGGTTATTGAATACAGCTACATAGGTGTTAAGCAAAGACCGGGAAAGTATAAAAGGAACAAAAACAACCAATAATAAACATAGTAATAAACACTGCTCTCAATCGACAATATTTACAGTTCAATTTATGCGCTTTTTTTTCTTTTCCATATTATGTCTATAGTTGCCAAAGAAGCTGGAGTAGATAATCCAGATACTTTGCTATACTTTTTATCTTCAATGTGAATTTTGAACTTCAGCGTGAGGAGCATCAAGATATTCAATAAAAACCAAAAACAAATATAAGAGAAATTTTTAGCTATGAAAAGATAAAATTAAGCTAATAATTAATATAAATTAAAATTAATCACAACACTAAACTTCAAGTCACGCCATACAAAAGCCCGTTTAAAATTCCTATTTTGTAGATCAGAATTATCATTTTGAAGATCAAAAGGTATAGAGGGCCAACTAATTGAGTCTGGTGTTGATTCTTTTGATAATAATAATAGCATAACTATACATAGCCACAATTAGAGTCTAGTTATTACATACACAATACATCAAGTAAAAAGCTAAAACTTCTATATTCATTGATCAACAGAAGGAGATTCAAGAGCAGCTAGCTAGATGCTTTGGCATTGACTTTTTATTTATGTTTTAATTATTTGTATACATGTAATGAAAGCCCCATACGTGAACTCATAAGCTGTATTTTTCCAGTACAAGTATTTATAGTCTCTTTCACCAAGAAGTTTAGATTAAGGAAAATTATAAATCGTAGTCGTAATAAAGGGGTAGTGAAAATTGAAACTACTATCTGTGTACTCAATTCTATTTAACATATGATGTTCGCATTCATTACTAATTGACTTGGATAATTATCATTAGGCAGGGAATATGTTAAAACCCTTGCTTGTTCTGCTTGCAGTTTACACTGTTTTTTGGGTTTAGATATGCTTCTACCTTTTTTCCATGTAGCTTAGAATGCGTATAATTTCTATCGTCCAAGTCAATATGATTGTAAATGAGAACTATACAGTTATCCTTTAGCAGTTCAACAACACTAGACTCGGCAAGTTGGCCTTCTGATAAAGTATCTAGTTAATATAATTGGGCTGCTCGAAAATCAAAAGACAAAATAAAAACAAAGATATGACATAACTGCATTCCAGAAATGATCTAACTGATATTAATCTCTAAAATTTAGAAACATGAACCTTTAATTGGCACAATATCTATAGGCCATTTCAGTCTTAACAATACAATATCATACTATTATGGTCAGTAGAAACAAAGACATTATTAAAAATCAAAACACCGGCGACATTATTGGAAAGATATATTCTAAATTTTCCCTAGGTAAATACATCGCAGAATTCAATTTAGAAGGAATTTCACTTACTGTAGCCACTGAGGAAAATTACGCATCAAACTTTTACTAGATTGTGGAACAATCTGAAAATAACCATTATGAAGAAGTCATCACAAGAGGCACTGACAACCACCACAAAGATATTAATTGGACCACTAATTCGATAATATTATCAACACCCTACATTGATTTTATTACCGAATCACAATGTAACATAATTATAACACAGTAAGATAATAACTATGGCACCGTAAGATAATTATTACAGCACAGAAAGCTAACCATAACACAGTGAAAAAATATCTAGAACACAGTGTTATAGTAACTACTACAAAATAAGATAATAACTACACTACAGAGAGATAATAACTTAATGCAAATCAACATTTTTCAACCTATATATTTGCTGTAATCATATATATATTGTTACAAGGTTACACACCAAGGAGAACAAGTACATCAGAATTCTCCTAGAGAATGGAACCGACCTGAATATAGCCAGCACCTAGAGGCAGACAATCATCACAGAGATACTGACAACTTTACAAAATTAGAAATCAGACTACTGATTATATAGCATTATTAACACCCTGCATTGATTCAATTACTGCATCACAATACAGTAATATTATATAAAGATATTATAAGTCAAATACATTGTTTTACTAATATTAATAATTTTCTATTATTGAATAAAATTCAGGCATACATTATTTAGATTGCGATCGTATAGAAATAAAATCTATACTCAGGCTGGCTGCCACTCTTTCCATTATATATATATTGCGAAATTATTAATTTAAAGCGCCCATAAGCTCCATATATATATATATATATATATATATATGTATGTATTTGTGTACAAATACAAATACAAGTGTAAGTATAACTACTACTTCAATATAAGTCGTTGATAGAATTAACGCCGGATGTTAACAATATTATAAAATCGGTAATATGATTGACGACTTTGTGGAGATTGTTAATATTGCCTGCGATAACTGTTTCATTGTTGAGCATGGCAAGGTTCAAGTCAGTTTCCCTTCTAGTATAAGCTTGATCCTTTTATTCTTCTCAGTATCCACAGCAATTGAAATTCTTTTAGAGTTATATTCTGTATTATTGTTATCTAGATGAACATGTCTGGAATGCTTGACACCTATAATGTTACTAGTGGTTTAGTTTATACTAGCACGTTTGTTCAGCGGAAGGATAGTACTACCAAAACACAGTCTTTTTAATCATGATGATGAATATATAAACGAATAACCTTTAAATTATGCATATTTTGGCAAATATATTGGCTGAAAAATGCCAACAGCGTATATTTTGCAGAAAAAAAATATTCCTGCGTCGCAATACACATGATAATGTACTGTTACTGTATTGGAATTGCTTTATTTCTACATAAATTAGTAGAAGCAATAGATCTTTTGATTAAATTGCGCTCAATTCAACTTTGTTTGCTGATTGGATATACTAATATTTATTTAGCCAATTAATGTTTTGATTGATTTATAGATAATCCAATAGAAAATCTCCAATCAAAGTATGTAAGTAATTACATACCTTTTCAGTTGTATTGCAATTGTTTTAAAATTTAAAATTAGTTTTTATTATAGAATTAAACTATAAAACTAAAACCTTTATACAAAATATATATTTTTATATATAATATGAATATATACCAATATATACATATATGTTGTTATATATTATTACATTATTATATTATACTCTCATAATCAATCTAATCATTACCCAATTAAATGACGATATAATGTCAGACAAATGAAATTATCTTTCACATCATTAAAAACAAGCGAACCAAAACATGTCATGTACATGATTAATAACCAATAAACATTAATAAACACGATATCGCACGAGATAACTCGATATGGCATAGTCACTTTAGATTAATCTTACAACGGCACGTGTACACACTGAGCCAACCCGATAAGCTGGCATGCGGGATTTATTGTTATTGTATCCCTCCCTACCTCACATCTATACATTTAACTACAATATAGGTAGTTACATAGTTATAGTCTTATATACTATATTTAATAGAGGGTTTGTAGGGGATATATTTATTTGTTCGCTGAAACTACCGTGAGGTTGTAGTTTCATCTATCCATTATATATATATATATATATATATATCTATATAAATATATAATATTTTGTGTGCATATATATAGAATATAGAATAGTATATAATATTGTATAAAAGTATAAACATTTAACAATATTGGAAATATGGGAGATAAGCAACTGAATACCGACCCTTCTAAAGGGACCAACAAGTACAAGGTAGGTGTGATAGAGTGCTCTGATTGGTATGTTAATGTTATTGTTTATATGTAGATGTATACTGATGTATACTGATGTTTACTACGTTTGTATTAATACTTTACTTGCTCACATTCTGTATGTATGCGTTTGTCATTATATATACTTTATGTGCATACACACACACATGCACACACCTATACATAGATACTTACCTGCATCCCTACCTACCTACCTACCTACCTACATGCATATATACATCCATGCATGCATACATACATACGTACATACACACAGACAGATAGATCTACAGACAGAGAGACATACCTATATACCTACATACCTATATACATAGAGACATACTCCCACACACCCATATATTTATACTTACACATGAGCCCTAACATGTTTTCCTTAAAATTATATTTAAGTTGAAAACATCCAACTGAACACGTTTTCAACGATTGTAATCTGACGTAATAGGAAAGACTCTATCGATATATATATGTTTAATATTGTTATATACCAATGTTAAATTATGCTATATTTATTGACGGAGCTAGAACAACCTTGTCATAAATAAATGACGAAAATTTGAAGTAGTGTCGGAGACACAGGGATATGCGATAAATTTAAGTTTAGATGTTGTTTTGATTTTGATTTCAGTGTTTAATTTTTAATTTTGGTTTTATATCGCGTGTTTTCCAATTATTATCTCAATTAGTATATCATTATCATCAATTCTTAATCACATCCTGTGTTTGCCTACATTCCAGCCTTAATTTTAACAATTTGAACAAGCCAACCCCGTACTTGACATAGATGCATAGAGTTATATGTTCTATTAAAATTAAAATTAAAAGCAACCAATTGACTCCAGTTATTAAATTTTATCCACAGTTCCAATCTTTTGCTGAAAGGCTCAATGGAGCCAAGATCAATGTCACCCACAGGGTGGGCCAGGTGGTGATCAATCCCGAGGTAGGTAAACATGGGTACATTATAGTATGTGTATGTATATATGATCGTGTGATATTGTGTATGTATGATATCTGTATGTATATATATATATGATAGTATGACAGTATAATGGGTGTATGTATGCATGATGATCTGATAATATGTATGTATGTGTGCATGTATGTATATATGTATGATGATCTGATGATATATACGTATGTATGCATATATATATGCGATATTGGTCTATATTTACCTGACCATATATACTCTCATATAACACAACGTAGCAAGGAAATTATATATATATTTTAATTACCCACACATTAATTTTATTTATAATCTTTTAACTTTTTGTATATCGATTGCAGGATGCTGACAGTTTTTTCATGGAAGCACTAATGAAATGGAAGGAATTAAACTGCACTAAGGTATATAATTGGTTGATTGTAATATACTGTTGATCGACCAGATTCGCCGTATTTGGAAGTCCAGTTGTATTTCTTTTTTTATTTGTCCTTTTCTCACTGACTGTTATTTATAACCATCTCTCCGATTAACGCATTTAGACATTGTTTTTCTTTCCTTCTAATGTGTAATGTAATACATATACATTATCCTATTCTTGCATACTTATGTATTTGTTATTATCATGGCGGGTATATATGCTTCACATTGAAAATAATTTTACTTTTTATATTTTATTTTCACCGTTGTTTATTGGCCAAATCATATCCAATCATACTCTCTTACATCATCACTTCATTTACATTTATCTATAGCCACATAAGGGGTATTATTATTATTTCTACTGGTTCTTTATTAAGCCTCACTCCCTATTGAATCTAATTAATTATCTTTAAAGGTATTACCTGACCTATGATACCATACTAGTGTATTGGTGACGCCGTAATCCCGGGAATCATTACTAGCATCTAATTAATCGCATTAATTGACAAGCTCTCATGATAGCTATATATCTATATATGTGCGTAGACGTGACCCCTGGCCTATGGTATCAATTATTATTTCTCTCTACTATTCTACTATCCTTCCTCCAATAGGTTGCTATTTTTTAATTAATTTCTAAAGTTGGTGCTGATTGGTGACATTAATTCTAATTTCTCTTTCAAGCCATCAAAGATATATAACAGTATCCAATAAGTGTGATCTAGAATCAATAACCACCTATGAGGTTTAGTATACTGCTCTAATATATTCCATCTATATATCTATACCATTAAAGTACAAGTTAATACCATTCCAGCTTTATGTATTATACTTGTTTGTTCCTCTGTCTATCTTTCTCCTATCACACAATCTAATTCTCCGAACTCCGCACTACAGCACTTCGCCCAATTCTGCTGTGACGTGAACCCATTAATCGGTAGCTTTCACCTATTGGTCTATAATCAGCAGAAGGTTGTACAGATCATATTACGTCATCTACAAGTCCCTCATTCTATGGCCTCGGAGGTGCTTTTAGAGTATGTGTACCCCTTGGTAGGATAGAATGACGCAGTGTTATGTGTACATATATTATAGCAAGAATATTAATGGCTACCATTAATTATCCTTCCTAAGACATAATAACTATAATTAACACATTTACATGAACAAAACAATACTGGTAATGTGAACAGACACATGGACATATACACAACAACAATGATGCTAATAATAACAATCAGTAATTATCCTTCTTACAATACACACAGTAACAACGACAAAAAGAGTCTATATATATATATATATATATATATATGTAGATATACTTATACATGTAACAACAATACTAACAATTCCAATATGCGTATGAACATATATATAGAAACAATAGTAATAATCACTACCCCACACATACGTATGTATAAAACTAATTATGATTGCTAACTATTATCATACTACACATCTCTATGATAATAAAAACTGAAAATAACAATCACCAACCATAATCCCCCGTTTATTTTAGTCTCTTGACCCAATTGGCTCGTGACCTACGTCTTGATTTCTACCCCAACTTCAAGGATGTGTTTGTAGTACTTGTCTCTCTACTGTCAGACGTTCAGAATGTGGACTTGATTACTGTAAGTCATAAAGCCTGTATATGTCTATGTGAGTGTATTGTGTATATATGTATATATTATAAATATAGATATAGGTACATATATTTATATCATTAATCCAAACCTTTCCCCTTGCTCTGTTTTCATATCCATTTACACCTATAGACATACATACATACATACATACATACATACATACATACATACATACATACTAACCTACACCTATACTACCACAACAGAACACATTCACAGCCCTATCATATCTGTTCAAGTTCCTTTCCAAGTATCTTGTAAGAGATATCGATGAGGTGTTCAGGTAATTCTTAATGAAAATTTAAAAAACGCTTTAAAAATGTTTAGAACTTAGTTTTAAATTTGACGTTATTATGTAATTGGTATATTATTATTTTTATTTAAAACCATAACCCACCCAGTCCACTCTTTCAGATGTGTTCTGTGTGTGCAAATACATACATACATACATACATACATACATATATACATACATACATACATACATACATATATATATACATATATACATACATACATACAAATACGGCAATATATATTTTTATATAGTCATATATTAACAAGTATCATTATGAATTAGTATCATATACATACATACAGTTACTCACTAACGTATTCTATTTATATGACAGCTATTATCTTGATCTATTGGCGGAAGATCAGAGACCTCACGTGAGACAGTTTGCCGCTGAAAGTTTTTCATTTCTTCTTAGAAAGGTGAAGGGGCGTGTAAGCGTGCATGGGGTCTGATAGTATGATAAAGTATATAGAATAGTATGTGATAGTATGATAAAATATATAGAATAGTATGTGATAGTATGATAAAGTATATAGAATAGTATGTGATAGTATGATAAAGTATATAGAATAGTATGTGATAGTATGATAAAGTATATAGAATAGTATGTGATAGTATGATAAAGTATGGTAGAATATATATTATTATAATAGAATACATAATACAGTTATCTAATCATTTTACCACTCTTTGTTTAGGTACCTGTTGCCAATTTTGGAGAGCGAGTTGATGCCATATTCACCCACCTTCATAATCATAGTAGACCGGAATTCATAGAAGGCCTAGGCGCATTGCTGTTTGAGACAGTTAAGGGTATGTACATACAACCATGTACTGATATATATATATATGTACATACAACCATGTAGTGCCACATATATATATATATATATATATATATATATATATACAACCATGTACTGTCACATATATATGCACATACATTGATATTTACACATATCTTGTTGTAGGAGTATATTGACACTTGCATATAGTAACATACACACATGTATATGTTATATATATATATATAATTTTAACTCGCCTGTTCTATAGGTACAACTACCCAATTCCACTCCAAGGCCCCTGAGGTTTATCGAATCATTCTTGATCGTCTCAATCAACCCGTACCAACTGCACCAATCAAATTACCCGCCCAAGTTTCCACTGATCCTATGGAAATAGAGGAAAAGGCGAGTGAGGAGGATAATGAAGTATTACTGGATAATACCACTGACTCTGACATGCGGGAACGAATCATGTCTGTTCTTCAAGAATTAAATCTACGAATGGTAAAGCACACAAGAAAGGAAAATTGTGTGTTTGTATGGGACGTCTTATTGGCTGTGACTGAGACCTTCAGTGCGGAGCTGGCCAATGAGGTAAGTAGGCTTATATTATATTATGTTATATTCGTTTTTATTTTATTGTATTAGTGTTTTTTATTGCACTATATGGTATTATACTCTACAATGTTATTATTATACTATACAAACTATCTTATTTAATATTATAAACAGTATTTTTAGGTATAGATATTGACCAATTAGTGAGCACGACTATATATATTAATTTCAATTTACATATATTTAGTAGCTAATTTAGGCAATACCCCAGCAGGGCGTGACTAATGACCAATTGGATACCGACCTTGCCCTTAGCAACGTCATAGTGCTCACAACATTGTGGGTGACATATAAGAGAGGGAGTAGGATATGCTCCGTGTCATCGCTATATAAGGCAAGAGTGCCTATATATAGGCATATGTATATGTATATGTATGTACATATATCCTCACTTGTACACGTATATACATATACATTATTTTGCTTTACACGCGCCTTTATACACATATATGTAATATATATACATGCATATATACATTCATCCACACATATATTTATATATCAATACATTACCCCTCTAATCATCCTACCCTACCATACTGCACCATACTACATACTCCTCCCTCCCTATTAGGTTGTCAAGGACCTACTAACCAGTGCTCACCAATCGGCTGAAGGCGTATCCCAGACAATCGATCTGATGGTAGCTGTAATGACCACTGATATGCCTGGGAGTGTAATGACTGCCGGGTCGAGGTAATTAATTATTTAATTTTTTGTATATTTTTATACCACATACATATATATATATATATATAAATACATATACATATACGAATATACATACCATACACCTATACATATGACAATTACTCACTTATTTATTTGATTATATACTTGTGCGCAAAGAGGTCCGTTATCGCACTAAATATAAGAACGAATAGTTATGTATTAATACTATATCATACTGTACTATACTACACTACATATTACACTATATACATGTATACATATATACATGCATTCATTCTTAAAATACTATACCGCCCTATCACACACTCATTAATGACTTATTAATATACCCAGGCTGTTTCCCCTCTGTCTTGCCAATACCCACTGTCAATCAAAACCATCCTATATTTACCATATATGGGATGGTCTGATGGAACTGGGCATCTTTGCTCAAATGTGTCTTCCATATATAGTCAAGTAAGATCTGCTTACCCCTCTACAGTATATTCTATTATATATACTGACATGTAATCATATACAGAGATAATATATAGGTCCCATATCTATTTCTTCTACACTAATAGTATTTATGTTATTTGTTATGTACTGGAGTATATTTCACTGAACATCAATATCATAGAATGCAATTCAATATCATACACTATGGCTAATTTACCTACATACAATTCTTCTTAATTCACCAATAATGTGACTGTTTATCTTTATCCATTCATTCAATTTTCTTCATTTTCTCTTGTCTTATTGTTATCTGTATAATATTTATTAATAAAGCTCTTTCTTTTTGCACCTACCTACCTACCTACCTATATCTATATCTACCTATGCTAACCAATATTATTCCTCCAGGCATGTCAGTAGCCTATCATTAACAGGCGTTGAGGGTCGTGAGAATCTGATTGAGTTAATGTCGTTTATGATTCGCTTAGTTAAAACTGTAGATCTAAATCACGTCATGTCATCCGTGCTCTCGCCTGTATGTATTGATTCCTTGGGAGGTGGATGGGTGGGAGGTATATGTATAGATGTTATGTTATGTTATGTTATGTTATGGTATGGTATGTTATGTTGTGTTAGGTTATGTTATGTTATGTTGTGTTATGTTGTGTTGTGTTATGTTATGTTATGTTATGTTATGGTATGTTATGTTGTGTTAGGTTATGTTATGTTG
>NAOQ01000341.1:40327-56047 GCA_002751075.1 Ichthyophonus hoferi
GAGAAATACTCTAGACAACTTCTACCAATTTTCTTTGAATTTTTGGAAAGGTAAGGGGGTTTATATGGAAGTTATATTATAGTGTAGATATATTTACCACTGGTTTATATTGTGTTATATATGGGAATATAGAGAGTCCAGGTGGGATGAATAGGGCTATAAAGGGATACGCTGATTAGTATTTTATATTTTATGGTTTTAACTCAATAGCAAGTTTGCCAGTGCCGTGCTTGCCGTTTTATCCATGCCACCTTATATGGGAATAAAGTCATGGACAGGATGACGTAATATAATAATAATATAGTATTATAACGATCAGCTGTGGTATGAGATTAGATTATAGGATATGATATGTGATATATATATATATATGGCTATACCTGTTATCATATTAAACTTTTAATTTTAATCAACTAATTAGGGCACACAAAGCTATCCAATTGGGCAATGATGTTATTTTAAATTATAGGATATATATGTATATGTGTGTGTGTGGGTGGGTGTCCATGGCCTATATATGGTTATACCTGTTATCATTTTTAAATTTTTAATTTTAATTGACCACTTAGAGAGCACAAGGCCATCCAATTGGGAAAGGCCGACCTTCAAGATTTAAGGGCTGAAGCGCTGCCTGTAGACGTCGATTTGATTGAAGTAGATGAGGTTAGTGTGGATTTTGATTATAGGCTATAAATAATTATATATGTATCCTATCATATTCTACCATATAATTATATCCTATCGTTTTACATCATATCCTATCATATATGGTCATCCCTTTTTAATTATTTAATTACCCAATTACCTACAGGATGATGACGTGGAAGGCCCAAGCATTCCCCGGGCAAAGAAAGATCCTGCAGAGACATTGGGCAGAAGAAATGTCAAACAGAAATTGTTGGATTATCTTAGATTATTTGGTATGTAGTGTAGTGTGATGTAACATAGTATAATACAATAAAATATAACAATGTAATACACTATAATAACAACACTTAACGCCCCGCTGATTTGAAACCAATCAACACATACCTGTAATTAATCCTAACTAATTTTAAATAATCTATTTCTTACCTAATTATTTTTCTATTTACAGGTCTGTTCATGAACCCACGTGTACTCTTCCGTGGTGACGAGGTGCATGCCTTAGAAATGGAACTATTGGCTAATACTGATCGGGAGATCCAAAGAGCCGCTCTGAAGTGTTTGATTGGCTATAAGACTCCAGGTATACAAGCGCATAAGGAAACTGTCGAGGTGGGTATGGAGGTTGGATTGGATGATATTATATTATATTATTATATAATACTATATTACCATAACTAATAAGTTCAAACACCTAAAATGGGTAGAGCTAGACGGTTAATCTATTAAAAGGTAACGGAAATTTTAAAAAAAAGAATACATCATTGCAAATCACTATTATAACTGGCGGCCACTGTGATTAACCACTTATAACACTAATTGATACTATTCTCCACCAATAGAATCTTCTTGAAGAGGACAAGTTCCGTGATGCGCTAGCCAAACATAACATGAGCGAAGTAAAACCTGAACACCATGCTGACCTAATGGGCGTCATGGGACGTATATTATATGCACATATGATGAGTAGGAAGGGGGCTGGTAGTAATAAGAACAGTGTCCATACTAGAAGGTAGGTGTGGAAGTGTATAGGGCATAGGGTACATATATATGTATGTGTCACGCTAGATAAACTGAAGAAGGAAATTCTTTTCCATTCTTCCCTTAAACGCGAATACCATTTTAAATTTATTCAAGTCACTTGATTGGCATAGACTGTACAGTGTATATTCTTGATGTGGTTATGACATCATAGACACCATGTATGGTTATTATGCTTTCTTTCTTTCATGCAATTAAAATTTTGAACTGCATAAAAACATAGAGCTACGTATTAAATCACACAAAATCATGCAATTAACCCTCTTTAATTGGTTGACATAAAATAGGGCTACCGCATTGGGCTTCATGGCTGGCTGTAATACAGATGATTTGAAAGTATTTATAGATTTCATATCTGAACCCTTTATCTCATTGACTACATTGGATGGTATGTATATATTAAATTCTAATATGCTTTACATTTCATTCTATGATTTATTTATTTTTACTTCTTTGTGCATCATATTATCGTATAGTTAGTATTTTGTGTTATATTATGTTGTATTATAGTATAGGATAGTGTTTTGTACTGTATGTTGTTATACTCTACTGCACCCTTTAATATTCTTTTCTTTATTTTATCCTGTGGTATCCTATTAGACATTAACACATGATTATTATCCAATCAGACTGGCAAGCGAGCGAAGGTGTAGATTTAACTGGCGTGATACCGTTGGCCAAACAGCTCGGATTCCTCAATCTCTTGCCTGATTTGCTGAAACAACTGCGATTCCTTCTCTTACCTTTCCTCCCCTCCCTCATGTCCATTGCCGTTAGAATAACAGCCGATGCCGTTTGGTTAGTTATCACGCTTTGCATGATATTAATTTTTGATTTATTTTTGATTGTTTTTACGTCATATTTGCTTTATTTTCAAATCACATTTGTACTATTTTTTATTTTATGTGTAGTGATTTTTTTAATCTTCTTTTTTTAATTAGTATTTCGTCCGATTGTGTTTTTTATTTGTTGCATATCACTATATTTAGTTATCGATATATCAATGTAAGCTCTTGACCCACTATTGCCTTATATAGGTATATATATTTATAAAAAACATAAGGGATTGTTTTGAATTTTGATTGGTCTTTTGCTAGATTAGATGAATCTTAATGGACGGAGGTCACACTTTATTGATATTTGAGTGTATGTATATGCATATACTTGGCTATTTAAACACTTGATTATTTAATTTACCCCCTTTCCTATTGCCCAATTAGGTTGCTTGAAAACCAGCGCACAGCCGTCAATCCTAAATTGATTGGACAGCTACGTAATATCCGTATGCAAGGAATGAAATCGCTGGCCACTGTTTTTAATATTATGCCTGATGTCGATTTCACATCGATTATGCAACATGTGGTATGTTTTAACCATCTATTTATGAAAGTATACACATACACAACCAATCATATCATATGCATAAACTCATAATTATTATTGTTATTATTATTTCTATTATTATTATTATTATTATCTATTAGTATCTTTGCTTGAATTTGTTGTTGTATTTTAATATAATATAATATCTAATAACTATAGGTGCATCGTGGGCGCATCGGCAATGATTGGTGTAGAAAGAGATAACTTTTTTTTTGCAAATATGAACATTTATATATCTAAATAGATTCATATTCAGAATATCTATACTTACGTAGTATATCATTATATATATATATATATATATGACTGTATTATATATAATATGACATAATAATAAAAATATTTCACCTCTAATATTCTATCTAACTCATTCTATTTTTTAGGTTGATAGTATTGTGAGTCCTCGTATTCAGCGATTGGCTTCGGAGAGTTTGCAACATTCTTCTGGTTTGTTGGAGGTATGTATGTATATGTGTATTATTGTTATTGTTATTATTGTTATTGTTATGTTACTATTATTATTATTACTGTTATTATGTTTATATTTGTTTTTACTATTTTATCATAGAAATAAAGATAACTATATTATTGAAATAAAGCAATATGCATTTGAATATATCCATGTATATTGTTGCATAACCACCAGCTGATCTTTATCCAATCAGATCTTTGCCGTATGGTCTCGTCATCGCTCTATGGCCTCGGCTTTGGTATCCTTTGATAAGTAAGTTGATTTGGATTTTAATTGGATTTTAAGTTGACTTTAAAAATATATTTAATTTTATCCTTACGTTTAATTTGTTGTTTATTTACATTTTTAATTAACACTTTATTTAGAATGGGAACCAGTCACATTTAAATAATAGTTTATACTTTTAAACTTATACTGAGAACACTGCTAATTGGTTGATAGCTAGGCCCATCGTCACGTTTTAACCAAATAATTAATTTAGCCAACCGTGCCCTTTCCTTTTAATGAGTTAGGTAATTTGATCGACATAAATATATATTCCTATTTGGTGGGAATTGCGATTTATTGACGATTAATACTATGAAGCTAAATATTAATTACTAAAATTAATGATATATAATACAATTGGTCGTGTAATTGAGGGCAAATTATAATGCTCAGGCCCAAAAATGCGGTAATTCTGTTTGGTATAGTATATAAGGTCTAGTGTTAATTATTGATCAACACTGTCCCCTGGTAAAGTTAATCATTTATTAGTAGTACTAACCAATGATTAATCAAATCATAATTAGATCTATTCTTCCCAACATCTATTCATGTCTGGCTGCCCCTGGAGTGGCGCAAGGGGTGGTAAATAGAGTGCATGATATTGTCGAGAGCCTATTGCACCTCAAGGAAGAGGAGGTATGTATGCTATATGTACAGGCACTGGGAGTTATAAATAGAATACATGATATTGTTAAGCGTCTATTGGATAGCAGGGAACTAATCACAAATTATGTTACATTCTTCCGTATACGTATATAGGTATTAATTGTGTAGATTAATTAGATTAGCTATATTCATTAGATTGGTTGCATCCTTAAATACATACCTTTATATATACTAATACTATCACTTACATTTCATTGTCCAATAGGATAAAGAGGACAATGCAATTCCTGCCAATCAAAAGGTGGGAGATACAGTTGTTGCCCCGTATATGGAAGAATTACTGAACTGTATGCATGCGGCCATCTTTTCTAAGGGTATGTATATGTGTATGTATTTATGTATGTGTACCTGTCTTTATGTAAGGATATGCACCTATATCTATATATTTGTATAGCTATAACTACACATACATGACCCTGTGGTTTGGTCCGCCTTCCTCTCTTTTATCTTTATCCCTTTCTTTCTTTCTTTACCGCTTTTATCTTTTTTAATTTTTTAAGTGCCCAATCAGGTTCTTCCAATGACGATCGTGGTAAGAGCTGGAGTCACCGTGAATTAAGCCTCCTCTCTCGCATATCACCTTATGCCACCAATCAGGACAGTGCTGAGAAGCTATTGGTTCTCCTCATGCCTTATCTGAGAACGGGTACTAAGAAGGTATAATTTTTAATATAAATATCTCATTATATGATTGATAGATTTTGGTTTTTTAAGAAAACCAACACTTAAAATTATCTATTGTTTCATTGTGCAGTATAACTGGCCTATATTTTTACTGGTTTTTTGTTTTACGATTGTCTTGATTGTTTTGCATGTGTATGTATGTACGTGTTTGTATTCAAACATTTTAATGTGTGTGTTGTAGGCCACTTATGTTACTATTAAATGGTTATTCTATATATACCATTTTATGTATTGTTTCTCATTGGATATGGTATTTGATTAAAATTATATCTGTAGCCTTACTTGAAGAGCTTGTTAGTGTAATAGGATAGATATACCTATAATAATAATAGTAAGAGTAATAGTAATGCTTTCAATTATTTTTTAAAAAAATTGACTCTATTATCTTACAGGTTAACGATGATACGCGTGTGAGTCTACTTGGTATTTTACGCTCTTGTCTCCGATTAGTCCCTGCTACTCAATCACATCTCTCTTTCCTCGCCCAATTGTTTGGCTCACTTGGAACTAAGGAGGCTAGAATCGCATTGGTGGAGGTTGGTATATTTGCATGATCTTTCATATATTCTAGATTTTTGGTGTGTGTATGTGTATATACATTTGTATGCATATAGCCTGATATACTGTGTACTGTAGATATACTATAGGTACATAGTTATTGTATGTGATCTATAACCAATATACACTGGGCCTTTTTTTAATACTATGATATTACAGGTTTACAAGGAGATGGCTGCCAAGGTAGAAGAAATCCAACCAGTAGTTGGGCTTCTTGAGAAACTAAACGCGTATGACCAATTGAAAGTTGAGGAATTTGATTATGATACTCGCCTGGAAGCCTATACTGCTATTAATGAGGTATTTTTATTGGGTTTTTTGTGTATTTAAAAACACCAAAGGGATTTTTTTTACATAGGTATATGTGTAATGGAAAATCACTAGTATCAATGAAGTTATTTTTATTTTTTAAATTTAAAATTTAAAAAACGGTTACGAAAAAGATGTAAATTTAATATTGCTATATGGGTACCTCTGTAATGAAGGATACTTTTTGGCTTGTCAAATTTTTAATTTTTAATCTTTAATATTTATTGGTGCTAGTAGATTCCCTCGCTTGATATTGGATACATTTACATGTCATTATACATCCAATCATAAATGACCATATTAACTCGTGCCTATATATGGATTCCCACTAAATTCAGTAAAATTTCTTAAACATTTCCTTTTGAATCTTTTCTACTGATCCGATCCGGTATATCCAATACTATCCACTTATGAAAATTTCCCCAATATATTAAAAATTAATATAGTTTGTTATAGTATTATGTAATATAATAATAAATTCATTGTTCTTTTCATTCTGTCGTACTATTTGCTGATTTAACATTTGAACTCCACACAGGATTTGGTGAACACACTCAGTGTGACGTGTCTTCTACCAATCACGCACAACCATCTCTACATCATTGCCACGTGTGAAGATCTATCGTTACGTACAAGTGCAGTATATGGTATGCTTAAGGTAAGCCGTGTGTTATTATTTTAAAATTAAAAATATTTAAAAATATTTATATGTTTATTTTTATGTAATATAATGTATGGCTAGAGATCATGCAAAGGTATTGGGTGCATTGAGTGGATATAGAATTATATAGTGATGTAATATTAATACATGTATTAGGATATAAGTTGCAAGTATGTAGTATGTATAGCGACATGCTTGGGGATATGATATTTTGTATGTAATAACCTAATAGGGTAATATATAATGACTGCGTTTAGTCTACCAATCACAAACAACTATCTGTAGTATTATCATTGACTTTATTAGCATATAATTTGAACATATTTTGTTTCGCATATAAGCCAATTAATTGTTCTTATTAAAAACTTAAAATGCTCATGTAATATGGTTAGATTATTTTGTACATTATTATTGCATTAATTAATATATATATACCTTTATAAACCTATTAATATCCTAGGCGTGGTATAGGTTATACTGTAGGCAAGCCAATATATTGTTACTATTAAACTTTAAAATATTTTAAATGAGTATCAGGTCATTCTTTCCCGAGAGATATATACATTGACAATTTTTTCATTTCCCCATCCTAATATAGACATTTAAAATCCATTTAAGGTCTATATATATTCTGATGTATATATATATATTGCCAATGACCTACAATCGTTTTATATAAGCCGGTTGAATGCTTATTACCACCATGTAAAATATTATTTAAATGTTTTAACCATATATTTTCATTGATATTCAGATTGGAAAGAGAGCACAAGCTGAGAAAGAGGCTGGAAACTGTAAGTTTTATATCTTTATATATATATCTAGAAATGGATATGTATGTGTGTATAGGTATATCTCTATCCTCAGAAATAGAATTAATGTGATATAAGCACACGCCTATAGTTACATATATATTTATAGTATTGGTTGTACCCAATCATATTGCTCCAATAGTATCAGTAAACTAATCAATTGTGCTTGCTATTGGTAGCCGAGCTATTTGATGAACTTGTTCAGCGAATCACCATCCCGGCTATGAAGAAAGCCATGAAGGTAATATTATGTGTTTTAAAATATATCATATGATTGAATATTTAATTTATCTAATGTTAAGATATATATATACTTGAATCAATAATATATGTTTTTATGTGTATAATCTATGGCTTTAATATTTTATCCCTTAGCTCTCATTGGTATTCTATTGCTCATACACTAGTATTTCTTGACGCATTAAAGCATTCAATTGTATTTGATTGGATGATTAGTTGAATATAATTGACAGGGTTTCATATAAACCAATAAATATTAGCTAAATCACCTACCTACATTACGTTGAGATGTATCTATGTATAATATAACGTACACACGGGTTAATAATCTTACTATCCAATCATCATACTACAGTCCAACAAGGAATTTGCACGCCATGAATTCCTTGGTCTTATAAACAACTATGTAAGTTTTAACTTTCTCTCTTTTCTCCAATTGTTATCTTCTATTATATTCGCACGGTTTTTTTACTGGCTTACTATTACTGTACTGTATGAATAACTTTGTCTTTTCCCATCAAAAACCGATCAAAAACATTCGCATTAGACTTCTAGCACTTATTCCTCTTACAGTTCTTCCTTATTAAGTGTTTATTTTTATCGAGCCTATCGTACGCGCATATCCCTTTAATATCTTTTATAATAGTGGAACACCCAAGCATATATTGTCATTGCAAAGTCTTATAATTAAATAGAACAACAAAAAGATTAAACAATCATTAATCTTCTATACCATTCCTTCGTTGGTGCAAATGCTGATTGTGTCATTTACTGAGATAGTATTGGATAATTAAAAGCGTTACTAATTTAACTCACCAATCATTTATGACTATATCTATACATATGTAGCATATATATATATATATATGATATCTAACCCTACCACTCAATATGTCACTAATTTACCATCCTGTTTAATCCTCCTCTTTCTATTGGTCTAAACATAGATCGGTATGTTCCCTGAGAGTGCACTGGGTGAGATGAAGTGTCTCTGTGATGACGATGACGATGCCAATTTCTTTGTTAATGTACGTCATATCCAGCTGCATCGCCGTATTAGGTAAGTACATGCTACGGTATTATATAATACGTCATGTATATTGTGTGTTGCATATTGCTTACCATATCGTATTCTATCTTTTTATGTCTATGAGGTGGGTGGTTCTCTACTTTTAAAGGGTTTAAATATGTTTAAAATGTGCTCACTCTCAGTGTTGGTTGATTATGTTTTTAGTAATACTTGACATAGTATAAAATGGTGTGGTATGGTTTAGCAGAGTATAGCATAGTACAGGATAGTATACAACAGTGACACATTAATAAGATATCTCAACAACTGAGTGAAGCAATCTATTAGAATGAAATTTAAACATGATATAGGCCCTATTATAGTCTAGACTTAGTTAATCTTGTAAAATTGGTGCATGGATTGGACAAATTTAACCAGTCATTATCAACTCTTTCTCTCGTTAATTTTTAAATTTTAGGGCTCTTAACCGGTTGGCCAAGGACATCACCTCTGGTTTAATTTCCCAGGCTGCCATTATGAACTTCCTTATGCCTCTCCTAACCCACGTGATCTTCGAGAACATCAAACCATCGTACGTGTTTTTGTTTTATGTGTATGTCTGTATGTATGTATGTATATATGTATGTATATATCTGTGTATGTATGTATGTATGCACGTATGTATATATATATATATATATATATATATGTGACAGTATAGTAATGTAATCCTATTATGTTTGAGTAGCCCCTTCTAACCTTTGCCATCCCTCCTCCACAGAGAGCATCACTTAGTACAGGAGGCGATTAACACAATCGCAGCTATGACCGGTTCAATTAGCTGGGTAATTAATTAATTATACATATATATATATATATATATATATATATGCTTGTACGTTATAATGTATTGATATTGTTATATATATATGATGGTTTATTGTAGTCTCCTACAGGCAATCACTATTGGTGTTAATATCTAATGTCTAATATCTAATCCTTTTCCTCCCTTTATAACCTTATTAGGGTCATTATATCCGTACTCTCCGTAACTTCCTCCGATTGGTTGCCTCAAGACCTAAATTGGAAAAACCTCTTCTTAAAGCGGTGGTTGGTAGGTGGATTATATTATATTGTTACTATACCCAATCATATCTTAGTATATTATGCTATATATGGAAATAATTTATATTCTATCCTATCTTACTATATTATATATTATATTAATACATTAGTAAATACGTGTAAAAAATTTTATAATCTTGACTACTCAACTTCCGCCATTCAAAACCTTCCATGAAAAACTAATATTAATCTAATTATATCACAGCGGTGGTGCATAGTTTCCACTTTGATGTTCAGACTACAGCCTTCATAGCTCCTGCTGATACCGAAGAACAAGGTAGGCACTGGTATGATGGTGATATATATATATTGGATATAGAATGGTTTATAGTATAGGATATAGTATAGTATATACTGTACGTGGGTTTGTATATGTTATATTAATAATTACATATACGAAAGTACTCTAACCTATCATATACTAATATTATTGTGTGTTTTCTATGTTTTCTAATTGATTCAAATTGATGAAGAAATAAATGAGTTAAATAACTGTTGAAACTAGGCATTGGTACTAAATTAATTATACTGGTGATTAACACCAATAGCATTATAACCATTCTATTTTCATATTATCTTTATCTGCACAGTAGCACATCATACAACATAATACTATCTATCTATTATAATTGTATTCTTTCCATTATTTTCAAATGAATTATTTGTCTGGGACTAATTAACTAACAACTAATTAATAACTGGTTCTAGTAGAGGAAGACGTAGAGGAAGAGAAAGCGGTGATTGGAGAGGAAGAAATAGAGAAGCAAGCAATTATACATCAACGAATCATGGATACGCTACTAAATACACTTATCCCGGATATGTACAAGTATTTAATTAAGAAAGATGGCGATAAGAAAGAGAGTCTACGCCCACCTGTAAGTGATCCCGGCCTATTATTTCAATTGGTTAATTTTTAATTTATGCTATTAGCTGTATAAATTTTTATTGGTAAAGGGTGTGTTATGAATGGCTCAACCCTGCCTTTATACCATTATAATATTATATATATACCAGAATATAAGTAGCTCTGTGGTTAATTAAAATTAAAAAATATATATTTTCCTTTTGAACACTTGTAAATACTTTGTTGTGTTTAATGTTTAATTATTGTGTATAATTATTGGCACAAGTCTTATATTAATTACGGTTATATTAATCAATTAATGCTGATCTGTCTTTTATTGCTTTTTTACCAATGCACACTTTGCTTTAAAGTTATCTCTCTTTCTTTCTCTCTTTCTCTCTTTCTTTCTTTCTCTCTTTCTCTCTTTTCCTTTCTTTCTCTCTCTCTCTTTATTCCTACTTTACTCCATGCAGGTTGCTCTAGGTATTGTGAGATTATTACAAGCTCTTCCCATTGAAACCCTGCACCTTGAACTGCCCAAACTTATTACCAAGGTATGTATGTATGTATATATATATATATATTGTGTGATTGTCTTACTTGTCATGCATAGGGTATTCCATTATGTGTTATATATTATATAATTTTATCTAACCAATCATGTATCAGGTGGTGACCATTTTAAAAATTCGCGATGATGAGACCAGAGAGGATGCGAGAGAAACACTTCTAAAGATGTTAGACCTTCTAGGTATGTGATTGGTGATTAGATAGATCAATTAATAGTTCTAGATTGTGGAAATTAATAGACTAATAAATGGACTTGGTGCTTAAGTTACTTGATATATAATTGGTGATTGAGAAAGATGTAGATAAATAATGAAAGGCCGCTTGTGTATATTAATCATTATGATATCCTGCATTCATACTCTTTCTACCATTATAGTACTTTACTATCATACTATCACCCTATCCTACTGTCATGTTATCAACCTCTCATAGCTTTATAATGCTATTCTTATTTCTAATCTAACACACTAGTGCACCCACAGGCCCCAGCTATCTGTCCTTTATCCTAAACGAGCTCAAAGCAATACTTAATAAGGGTTATCAGCTGCACATCTTAGGCTTCACTACCCATGCTCTCCTTACCCAGGCCCTGGCTGCCGGCTTGCCCCCTGGTAAGTTTTAACTGCATGTAGTCTTTGGCTACTGATGCTTTATATATTGTTTAAAATTTGATTAAATGTAAAATTCATAGTATTTACCACAGGTAATAAGCACATACTTTTGAATCATTGGTTGTTGGCACAAGAGAAGGTTAAAAAGTAATTGTAGAAGACAAGGACGATCAGAATGTAGAATAGTGTGATAGTATGATAGTATGATAGTATGATCGTATGGTAATATGATACGAAAGACAGTGGAATAATATAATATTGATGTAATTGAAGTTAATGTTTACTTAGCTATTAATGTTGTAAGGATTATGTGTATATATGATATAGATTTTGTATATATGATATAGATTGTAGTCTATAAAATGATTGAATGCTTATTTAGTATGTTAATATTTTTTATTCTATGTGTTTATATATAGATATATTGATGAATTTTATATTTTATTTTGATATTCATCATCCATATGAGGCTAGCTGTCGTTAACAGTAATTGGATCATCATTACCTATATATGATATATATATTGGTGGCATTATCGCATATTATTGGTTGGTGGGGCAATAATCAAATTAAATAACTCACTAATAAAATCTATTGTTATTGTTAATCTCTCTAAATTGATTTGTTCTATTGGAAAACCAGCTTATGTTTTGTATAAAAATAAAGTTAATTTTAATATGATAAATGTTAATTAATATATGGTTTTTTGTTTGGCACTGCACTATAACTTTAAAAGGCTATTATTTGCTAAACTTTATTGGGCCTATAGCTGAGGTGGATCAGTGTCTCAAGGTGTTGTTGGAGATCTTGATTCAAGATATATTTGGGAGAGTGGCTGAAGAGAAAAATGTTGTAGCTATTGCAGGCAAGATGAAAGAGGCGAAAGGTATGCTATGTTATACAATGTTTGTGTGTGTATCTGGGTGGATGATTGTATGTGTATATGTATAGGTATATGTATAGCTATGGGTATGTGCCTGAGCAGATGTTGATATAGTATATATCAAAACTACAATACCCAATCTTACCTTATGCCATCGCACTAACTTACCCCTCCTGCTCTCTCTCTTCTATATCCTATAGCTAAAAAGGGCCCCGAGTCATACGAGCTAGTAGCACGGGCAATGTCCTTCAAACAGCTTTATAATATATTGATGCCTTTGAGAGATATTATGGTTACAACCGAGGATAGTAAGGTGTGTGTGTGTGTTTGTATGTATGTTTTTTATATATATAATCTCTATCTCCTTCTATCCTTCCTATGTGTGTAATCTAACCTTTCCTATGGTATCTATCAGGTGGTCAAAACTATAGAGGATGTGATGAAGCACATTGTAGTGGGGGTGACTGCCAATCCCACCGCTGATATCCCAACCATTCTGGTAATTATGATTACTTAATTAATTAATTGATGACGTACTTCTATATTATGTGTTATGGTGTATATGCACGTGCTGTGCGGTGTGTGATGTTTTCGCAATTTTTTAAGTATTTGATTAATTAGGCCAATTACTTAATTAATCTAATAAATTGATTTTTTGTTTTGCATTATGTTGTAATTTTATGAAAATGTTTGATTAGCTGTTACCACTAATCCTGCCACTGATATCCAACCAATATTGATATATATATATATATTATTTCAGAATATTTGATAGCATGAATCTAGATTGTAACCAATCACCGAATATTGTACATTATATAAGTAGAAGTCCAATGGAAATTTGTACGAGTTTTTGTTCCTATCAGTTACTTTATACTTTCACATCAATGCATAAAACAATTATTTGCTATTATTTTGTTCTTTTTATTTTATGAAACCGGTTTATAGTGTAGAAGAATTGGTAGGATGTTATCTAGATATAGTAATAATCATTATATATATGCATTTCACTGCAAGTAATTTTTCTTGCACCGATTTTGTTTTTATATCTTTTTAACGCTTTAATATGGTTGATCCTTACAGCAAGTAGTCCACTCTCTAGTCAGTGAGAATTCTAAGCTATCCCGGATGGCCACTAAGGAGGCCGCTAAGGTATGTGTATATATATAGTATATTAACATGGCTTGTTGATTGATGCGTCATGTTTTAAAAACCAATCATTTAGAGCTGATTGTCTTGACAATATATGTATTAATCTCTCAATATGCATGGTTTTATTCATCGAGGTATATATAAAAATTTAACTTGTCAATGATCTATTGTCTTTATCTATTTCTTATATGCCTATTGGTTTAACTAGCGTTTAACCAATTAGTTATCTTTTTTATAAATATATTATACGCTAACACATCATTCCTTTATCATTACTAAAATTGCAACCCAAGCATACTCATACTCCCCTTCTAGCCCTACCCTATATATCATAACCCCTAGACTATGTACTAATCTCTTCTTTGTCATAACAGAAAACCAAACGTGAACACAATTACCACGTCCAAGCCTTAAGCACTAGAGAGACTAAGAGACCGGCCAGCTATTACCTACAGACTCATGCCCACATGTTTGTGGAGTTTGGAATGAATTTGTTATATGTAGGTCCATTGTATCTGTATGTGCTTATGTATGTTTGTGGGATCAGGGGTGTAGGATCGGGTGGGTATGTATAATATATGTATATAACGCCGATAGGTAAGCCACGGCTGTATTGTCTCACATCTACACTACCAATCATAATGTGCTGTCCGCTAACTAGCCCTAATTAGGCAATTGTATGAAAATATTAAAAATTGAATCAATCCAATTTTTCCGCTGCTTTCCCCTCATTGTATGTCTTATCATGATTGGCTTATATAATTACTAAATAATTTTGGTTAATTCATTAATTAATTATACCACCTACAGAGCAATATAAAGCGTGGCCGTATTGAAGGATCCAATCAGGAGCACCTTCAGATGTTAGATCCATTGGTTGCAATGCTGAGCGACCAATTAAAATCTAAATACGATAAGGTACGATCTGGCATGATTTGATAAGTTGTTTAATTTTTTATTGTAGGTATATAAATGCTTCATTTCTTGTGTATAGGTTGTTATACTATACTAACATAGTAACATATACTATATATACAGGTTGTTATGCAATCCTTAAGGTGTCTTAGTTTCTGTTTCCGCTACAAGTTACCTACCCTTGAGGTATCTGTGCCTCACCTGGCTGTCAGGTAATTGGATAATATATACTATAGATTTTGAAAAATGAATATTGAATGATTATGTGTGTGCGTAGATAACAACTGCTGAATAAATGGAAATCTTCTACATTTAGCTTATATGGCATTGTTAATCTACATTCTTAAGTAAATCCTGGGCAAGGCATCGTCTGATTGCACTCCAATCTAGACCAATGGTTGCTTATGATCTATGTATGATATATTGAAGTATGTGATGATATATTATATCTTTATAATATATGCACTCATATTAAATAGATTAACATGTGATCTAAGCCCTATGGTTTGTTTGATTTGAGGATCTATCGATCAGGGGAAGATATTTTCCAGGGATAGTGAATTATAATTGGGTATAGAGGTGTTGGCGCCTTAAGGATTGGCCTAACATGCGATAAGCCCTATACATTTCTAGCGACCTGTACTTCATTCGATGTGAGAGGGTTAGCCAATGGCACGTGCTTAGGAGTTTTAAAGTAGTGATACTGTTGTTTTTATTGGTGTTTTCTGATAAGTTATTCTATGATATTTGGGTATAGCTTTGAGTACTGCAGTCTCTGTCCCTCTCGTTTCTATTTTGTGACACAAGCAATATTTATATATTTCTTTCTCTCTCCATCCATCTCTCTCCTTCTCTCTTCTACAGATGTTT
>NAOQ01000341.1:56381-66778 GCA_002751075.1 Ichthyophonus hoferi
ATTTGGGTATAGCTTTGAGTACTGCAGTCTCTGTCCCTCTCGTTTCTATTTTGTGACACAAGCAATATTTATATATTTCTTTCTCTCTCCATCCCTCTCTCTCCTTCTCTCTTCTACAGATGTTTCAAACTCCTTAACCGTGCGGGTGTAGGCTCTATCTCCAGTGAAATGCATCAAGCCAGTTTCAAGCTGCTCACTACTATTATAAGAGACTATCCTAGCTACCATGTTCCAGAGGACCATCTTAGACACTTACTGTCTGTGGCCAAGACAGACTTGGAGGCCACCGAGCGACAGTCCAGTACCTTCTCTATGCTGCGTGCTATAGTAAGTATCTGTATATGTATATCTATATAATTGGTTTGTACATATCTGTGGATATAATGTAGCTTTAGGTGTATATAGGAAGGACTCTTGTGAATTTTAAAAGCCAATTAAATGGGTTAGAAAGATGATTAAGGTCAAAGTAAAACCATGCAAACCCAACATTAAAAATGAAGAAGTGGGCATTGGACCGTTGCCTAACTCTAGGTAGCACATAGTTAAACAAACGCTAAAATGCCAAAATAATGTTTGTTATTATTGGTTAAGGGAAAATAAAATGACCTTTTATTATTGGTCAGAGAATAGAAAATAGATCTAACCCAATCTCTTTTCCTATAGGTGGCTCGCAAGTTAGTGGTGCCGGAGGTCTATGATCTAATGACGCAAGTGTCAGAGATGGCGGTGAGAAGTACTGTATCTTCGACTAGAACAATGAGTGTGCAGATCTTTACTACATACCTCCTTGATTATCCCCTGGTATGTTAATTAATTACTAATTATATGTGAAGGGGTGGGTTTGAAAGGATAATGGGAAAAATAATACTAATATTAAGACCAATATATATATTATGTTTGCGTGTATAAATCTAAATACAATTGCATTGGCATATAAATTCACCCTAAATTGGATATCCCCTGGAATTTTAATTAGCCATTAAATTTTATTTGCCATTTACCCAATTGCATATTAATATAAATACACTCTTGTTCTTTCCTTGGTGCATTCCAGCAGAGTCTCACTTCCAAATACGGATATAGTCAATGTTAACTGCCGAGGCATTCTATGTGCACACATACTTAGTTGCATTACGTAGTGTGATTAATTACTAACTGTGATTTCTAACCAATAGGGAGAGAGATTGTTGAAGAAGCACTTGGAGTTTGTGGTCAGGAATTTAGACTATGAGCATAGGACTGGCCGGGAGGTAAGGAAAAGGAAGATATAATGCAGTATAGGATAGCATATGATAATGTAATAGAATATAATGCAGTATAGGATAGCATATGATAATGTAATAGAATATAATGCAGTATAGGATAGTATATGATAATGCAATAGAGTATACTCTACCATACTATACTATAATATAATATAAATTTTATTTATTTACCCAATCTGGTATAGTATAGTGTAATGTATTGCCGTATAAGATAATGTAAAATAATGTACTGTACCATACTATACTATAATACTATATATATTATTTATACTTCATTTATTTACCCAATCTAATGTAATATAGTGTGCTATACCATATTATACTATAATATAAAATTTAATTACTTAATTACGCAATCACACAGTCCGCCTTGGAGTTAATACGTCAGACCGTGGAGTTATTCCCATGGGATGTATTGGTGGAGTATATTCAATTCTTCTTTGTGCCCCTCGTAATGATGCTTGTCAACGATGAGGATCCCCAGTGCAGGTTTGTATATTTTACATGCATGCTGAGAATACAGTAAGGTTAGATAGATACATGTACATACAACATAATTGCGTCTCTGAACTAATTGTAGTTAAGTTTTACTATTTTTAATTGGCGAATGTTTAGTTTTGTGTAAACTTGCTTTCATAGTTGATTAGTGCTTCATACTGATTTTCACGATGGCTAAATGAAAATAAATAAATAAAAACGAATGAGCATGCGACAGACCTCTCTTGATTATATAAAAACATTAGAATATTACTCAAAGATGCCGATTTGCAGTGATGTATATATAGAAGCTTATATATTAGAGAATGATTGAATAGATAAAATTGAAATGTACATACGATTTTTTGGGTATGCATATATTATACTTAACTATATGCATTATATATGAGCCAATGATTAGTATCGCAGCTAAAATGCTAGTTAAGTGTGTGACCCCCATTGAATGAATAATAATGTGAAAATTTTATTTTGAATTATCATTTCTAACCGGTTGTTATATTTCTACTCAACTACAGGGAAATGGCTGGCATTGTAATTAAGTCATTAATTAACCGAGCCAATCCGTTGCATCAAGATAAATTAATTGGACTGACTTTGACCTGGGTAAGTGCTGGCATGGTCCCCATCTTTTAATTGATGCTATAAACAGGCTCTTATTGACTTACTCTTTATTTATATCCTCTTCAATACGTATATATATATATATGTAACTCTGTGTAGTAATTGGCACATGTGTTTATTTATAGGTATAAGTATATGATCCTACATAAGTGATGGAGTGACTGATCTAGATTATTTTATCTCAATTATATATTTACGATGTGCAGGGACTATTATTATTATTATTATTATTGTTTGCCATATAAGGTTTACTCCATTAATTCAGTAATGCTATACCATTCATACATACTAACAATACATATATTTTCACTAGCTTTCCTCCGACAACCTAGCCCTAAAACGTGCAGCATTGCAAGTAACTGGCCTATTTGTAGAGGTAAGTTTAAATGAAAATTAAAACTGTGATTGGATCTTTAATATATTATGTCATAAATGCTAAATGATGGTTTTTTACGTAAGTAAGTTCTTGTTATGCTTGATGATTTTTATTTTTATGTGTGTTTTATTGGATAAGTGAAGCATAATTATGCTGTGTGAAAGAGTGAGATGAGAGTAGGTTAAAGAAACCAATTATTAACCTGATAAATGGAGGCTATAATTGGTTTAATATCATAGCTTGGTATAGACCAGGTTCCCGATAGGAATCAATTGGGCGTAACCAATAGTAATCAAATATTAAAAATAATTTTAATTTTAAAGTTAATATTTAATGGGCGTGAGACTGTGTTTAATGGTGTTCAGATTAGCAATGGAATTAAAGTTGACATTATAATTTCTCAGCCATTGGTTAATGGCATTTATACGTGATAGATGATAGGTTTATTCTCAACAAATAAATTTAAATTTAAATTTAATATTACAATGCTAGTAGGTAATAGTGTTGTGTGGTATTGAATTATAGGTGATAGCCTGCGCTAACTCCAATGTTAAGTTGGAATTGAAATTTATAACT
This sequence comes from Ichthyophonus hoferi, assembly GCA_002751075.1. NCBI lineage: Eukaryota > Ichthyosporea > Ichthyophonida > Ichthyophonidae > Ichthyophonus > Ichthyophonus hoferi. Next base: position 59,718 of record NAOQ01000341.1, read on the forward strand.
GTGGGATTATTGAGTAAATATTTAGTAAGGCAGTATAAGTTATCCGATACGATACAAAAAATTGAAATTTATAACTGTGGGATTATTGAGTAAATATTTAGTAAGGCAGTATAAGTTATCCGATACGATACAAAAAATTGAAATTTAAATAAAGTAAAATTTTGAGTACATTGACTCACAGTTGTTTGCAGGTTATAAAATGCGACACAGAAAATATAATTAACATGAATATATATAATTAAAACTACATAGCTATTGGCTAACTAATAGTGTATCGGGTATTGTATTATAGGTGATGGGATCTCAGTTTGAGCGTCATGTTGTGGTCTGCCTGCCTCTATTGTGTGCGGAGATTAGTAAAGATACTCAGGAGAATGCAGGTATGTGTGTATGGTTATAGACGTATATGTGGTATAATATAATAATATAGTACATAGTATATTATACTACATACATTTATGTATGTTTAGGGTTATATAGATGCAAATGTTGTATATATATATATATATATATACTATAATTTGATTTAAAACCAATAAAATGATGTCACAGATGACGAGGAGGGAGAAGATGACAGTGTAATGCAAGGCAATTGGCCCATCCTTTATTACTCTCTCACCACCCTGTATAAACTATGCACCGGTATGTATTTTTATCTTTTTTCTGCCGCCTGTCTGGGTATAGCTATATAAGCAGATGAATCTTTCTGTTTATCTCAAGTTGAATTTTAAAATATACTTAGGCCTGGTTTTGGTTGGTTAAAATTTGTGCTTTATAGGACTGAAATTACCCAAGAATATTTATTACTAGATGAATGTGGTATAAATCATCCGATTTCTCAGTTTTCATTGGCCGTAAATATATCTATATATATGAAAATATAAAAATGCATGAGCCAATTGATCGAATATTATAGCACTTATATTTCTGAACCTAATTTTAATGTGACTCCACATCCAATCAGCTATGCCCAAGATCATGGAAGCAAATAGTCCCCACCAGCGTCAACTCATGGAATTATGGACTCATATCCATTTGCACCTTCTCTACCCCCATGCTTGGGTTCGATTGGTTGCTTCCCGTGTCCTTGGAGTGTACCTAAGTGCTTGCAACTATGATAGATTGGCCGCCAAACTTACTGGTATAATTAGAGTATATATTATATATATGAACTGTATTTATGCATAAATATATATTTTTGTTTATTTTGTTACAGGCGTATGTTCACGTTTATCTACAGAAATTTATCTAATACTTGCAGATGATCAATGTTTCTGACGGCCGATCTCCCCTCCCTCTCTCTCTATATATACGAACAGGTTCAATTAGCGAAGTACCATCGACTAAGAATGCAGCCAAGCAACCCGCCGGTGACTATGGTGATTATCTGTGTGAGGAGGGTAAAACCATGGGATTGGCCAAATCATGTTGCCACCAATTAGAATCACGTTATTTGTCAGCCGATCTTGGCACACAGGTAGGGGTCTACTACATAAATATGTTCTAGTGTGTTGTATCATATATTGTTATTCTCTTTTAATCACAGACTTGCTATATATTAAATGCAGCTAGTTTATTGGTTGGTTTGGATTGCTATCCCAAACCACCGTGTATATATTTGTATGAACCAATCATAAATCTCATCCCTTTATTCTATTTATCCTATAGATTGTCAAGAACCTTATTTTCCTCTCGAAACTATTGGATGCCATGGATGGCCTTCAAGCACCTCCACCAGTAGCAGCTCTCCCTGCAGTCAAGCCTGCCCAATCAAAACTCATACCTGAGACCACTGGAGCAAAGAAGAGAAATAGAGGGGAAGATGAGAGTGATGAAGAAGAAGAGGGAGAGGGAGATGGAGTGATAGATGAAGAGGAGGAAGATGCCAAGGATAGTATGCAGGTAGGGTGACCACATCCCGCGTCATGCGTGTCAGTCACGCATTTGCATTTATTGCCTAATAGATTAGATGGAAGCTTAAATTAATCCCTCTAATTATAATTAATTGCGAATTAATTACGACTATAACTAGATCTATCAATAGTTATATGCATATATATTAAATATATTTCCAACTGTGAGCCACTTTGAAGTCTAAGTGGTTCCTCATGAAATGGTTTATATTATATTATATTATATTACAATGTTATATTATACTATATTATAGTATGCGATGCAGATATCACGTGACTAACACTTACCTATTGACTATACCACACACAGGAACAAAAAGGAAATCTATTGGGCTGGGTAGTTAGACGCTTGGCTTATCTGGCTAGATCTAGTGATGCGGACGTTGTTATTGCTGCATCTAGGGTAAGGATTAAGATTGATATCTCTTTCTTTCGTTGTGACTATAGTCTTATCTCTCAGGCTTTGACGTATATCTATATATACCATGTTAGGTTATGTTATGGTATGGCATGATATAGTATATTATGGTATAATATGTTATACTAAGTAGATGCAGTGTGATACAATATACACTCATTCATATATATGCATAACCAATATATATCTCATATTAAAATTTACACCATTCTTTTTCTCTACAGCGCCAATGTGTGTTTGAGTATTTTGCAGCCCTAACTAGTCACCTAGGTGTACGTGTGAACTGGTATCTCGCTACCATGCTATCCCCCCTATACCGTGTGACTGAAAGTCTCGAACAAGACAATCTTGGGCCTGAGGGTATGTGAATAGATGTGTATATGTTGGGGATGTGGTTTACTATGTAGATGTGATATCGTGTATGTATAGTTGAAACATACCCCTAAGGTCTACATGTTGGTACACACTGTATTGTTTATCTGCACGCATTTCTTGATCAGTCGTCTCTCTACATCTAACCTTAACTGTCTATCTTACTATCACTTATAATCCCAGAGAGATAATGCTAATTAATTGACGAATTATTTTTTCCAATTATAGAACTAGCTGTCAAGGAATTTGCACAAGAGCTATTAGATATGTTGCAGAAGGTAGTAGGTACTACAGCTTACGTCACAGCCTTTAACTCGGTTCGAAAGCACGTGGCTGCATTACGTCAGGAGAGAAAGAAACGACGCGCTATGGAGGTATATATATGTTTGTCTGTATATCTGTGTGTGATGCTTGTGTAAGCTTATGTCTATGCAGTTCTGGTTGGTTGTACTTGAATCGCACGGAAGAAAAACAATTCTAACTCTAATTACTCCCTCACTGCCTTTTTCTCTTTCTCTCTCTCTTTCTCCCTGTAGGCCGTTGTCAACCCATCAAAGAGACAGGAACGTAGAGAGAAGAACACAAAGAAACGTAATCTTGCAACGAAGAGAAAAATCGCTGCATTTAGACCTAACAAGGCCAAAAAACTCAGAATGGAGCTTTAAAAACTTTATTCTTTGATTTTAATTGTCGGCGTTTTTATACATTCTTAATGTATGGTGAACAGGGATACATACATATATTGGCATATGTCTAAGGATATTAGCCTGTATTATACTACTTTTAAAATGTATGACATGACACTATAACAATAATGTGTTAAGATAGAAGAGATCAATATATACATATATATAAATATGTTACATTATCTTCTGTTGTATTTAGGGCAGTTCTGTTGTTTTCTCCTCTTACACGCATCTCTTCATATCTAATGGTTTTTTTATATTACTCAACAAAACTTGACAGTATTCTCTTATTGGAATGTTTTTAATACTCCATTTAGGCATGGTAAAATAGATACACGGATATTTGGCTTAGTCTGTGAGATTAGCCTAAGTAATATGCTTTGAAATAAATAATAATAAACTACTTTATTACTGTGTACTACAACTACATTGTTTCTGGTGGCTGGGATTCCAACCCGTGTTAATATAAAATTTAAATACTGATTGTCCTTTTAAACTCTTTATGGCTTGTTGGTGATTGATGTTAGAATAAGCGCTGCGTAGCTACTGGCCAGAGAATTTCCTCCTAATACAATGGGATAGTGACTATATATATATATATATATATATATATATATATGTGTGTGTGTGCAGTAAAGATAATCATTGTCGGCTAATAGATTTACAATATGGAGGAAAACCCTGCTCTATTCTAAAACAATTAAATAAATAACCAGATTATCAAGTAGTCTAAATGTATGAAGTATAGTATATTTAAAAGGTATAGAAGTATTTAAATGGTGACAAAACCCGCCTCTCTGCAGTCGTACTGAATAAAGCCTTGTGACCTTTATTTAACTTACTGTTTTCAATTGGGGCTGTCGTCCATAATAGGTGAAAAAATAACTGCAAGACAATGAGATTAATGGTATATAACAGGTTGGTGTAGTAATTACAATATACATGGTTGGCTACGTAATACATAAAATACTGTAATAATATTAAAATAGCTTTTAAAAGTGAAATAGTTTATGAAGGTGAATATATTTTTTAACTTGTAAATTCTTCTTGTGGATATGTATTTAAATATTAATATCTTCAATCAAATCTGAAAAAGGAATTTTTTTATCTAATCAGGTATTAACAAAAGTTTCCTTCGTTGGGTCTAAGCCAAATTAAAATTAATCAAATTGCAATACAGATTGAAGTTCACAAACCTGGACCCACAGGATAGCTCAGTGTTATATTATCTATGAAAGATATTCTGATGGCTTTTCAATTGTAATATATAGAAATTAATCTCATATTTTATCTTAACCAAGAATAATTTGGTTTACATTATAACATTGACATGAGTAAAGATAACATGGTCACAATATATATATTCATTTGCAATCTCCACTACATCATCCCAAATTACAATCCAGATGGATCCACTAGGTAAGTTACAGAGGTTCATTACATGTCAAATCTATCTTTCTTTCTAACGCTTCTACAGTATGCAAAGTTAAATTACAATGACGAGACTTATATTAAGAGAGGTATTCTAGGGAGACACCGACTTGTTCCTTTTGATTGCTCATATTCCTAATGCTTTTTTCTTTTATTTACCTATGTATTGTTACTTGCTCTTGCTGTCACAAACTTGGCGACTACTACTAAAGGCTGTTGAGAAAGTAAAATATAAAGCAAATATATTATCCCCTATATATATAATTATATTTCCATATATATATTCTACTATATTATGCTGGATTGGATAAAATTAAATTAGAATAGATTAGATTGTAATTGACAGTTGCATTCATTTTACTTCATAGTCCCTTTGCCATTGCAAAATTTATATATTCTAGAAAACTAAATTTAATATCTAGCATACTATATATTATATCAATCTGCGGTAGGTAGTTCATGTAACTTGTCCACAGGCTTGGGGTCTCCAATTAATTTTTGATTCCTAGATATATGGTTTCTTCTTGGTACTGGAAAGTATTCCAATTCAATTTATTAAGAATTAGCGAGTTCTTAGCTTAAATTCTTTCACTGTGTCAGGGCAGTCTATGAAGTCGCGCTCTTATGGGCGCTACTGTATTTACATTTACATATGATTACAACCGGTGGAAGAACAATATACTAGGTCAATAATGTTTCTTATTTGGGTGTATGGTAACTGTAATAGTTGTCGTTTTGAATATATGCAATTAGGTCAAAAACGAAAGATTTTGATAAACAAATATTACGTACAAGCCATATGATTGCGTTTCAATCTGCGCATATACCTATATGATTGGGTTTCGCTGTGGCTGGCTCAGCGAATAATAAATTGCTATATAATTCTGAAGTATTTACTGAGGATCCCAAATAGCGGCAAATTAACAGGATGAAGAATTATATTTCTACAGATTATACATCTACATTTCAAATTGTTCCAAACAGAAGATTTTACCAAAAAAAAAAAAGCTTAAATAATTCTTATCCAATATTAATTTAAATTGACATGTATATGTGTATATGTGAATGGGTACTCTTCCTTTACCTTCACACTTGAGTTGCTATATAGAAGAACCATATTAGGCTAACCGTCCAGGTGGCCGAGTGGTTAAGGCGTAGGACTGCTAATCCTATGGGCTCTGCCCGCATGGGTTCAAATCCCATCTTGGACGTTTCTTTTGGGCATAATGTACGTTTTGACTGAACCGAGATATTTCAAATATATTACTTTTTTATATACAATTTGAAGTGTCAATAACTAGTTAAATAAACCCATTCTGCATAATATTACTAATTATTTACCGTAGGCATATATTGTCAAGGATGGTTGAAGGATGTGATTGATAATTTAGAAAGATAACACTAGGTCAAGGACACTAGCACTCTTGAGAGTTCTGCATGCAGGACATACATATGTTCCGAGTTTAGAGATGCTCTAAACTTTATACTTTTCAACTTTAAATGCGTGTAATAAGTATGATCTAACCCACTGTAATTGTAACTGAATACTATACACGTATCCTCTAATGGTTTAATGGTACCAGGCTTTACTATTTGGCCTTCTAGTAAAAGAGTAAGGTTGATAAATTTCTACCACTTAAGAATCAAAAGACCTATTATAAACGAACAGTAACACATGCAAATAAATTTTCTAAAAAAGTTTTTACATATAGATAATTGAGAGCCGTCAATGTTGACGGCTGGGAACAGTAACTTTATTATTTTTTTACAAATTATTACATAAAGTCATTTTGAATAAAAGTATTACTTTGACCCTCTCTGTCCTTTTCAAACTGAAACAACAAAGAGGCTTTTATACAAAGTACCCATTTGCTCTGAACTCTAAAATGTATGTTCTATTGAATTTTAATTCAAAACAACTCACTCATCATTACCTAAGACAATATCTGACTGGCTTTTGGCTGTTGACATATCAAAACTATTCTATAAGCTATTTGCCTTAGCAGTACTTAACGGTTAAGTCATCAATTAATAGGAGGAAACATCGTCAACGACTTCCAGTGCAACTTAATTAGTGAATGTAAATATAACTAAATACATAAATATATTATCAATATATATATATATATATATATATCCTATCTCTTGTCTAGGCGTAATGAAACTCTTAGCCTAGCCTTAACAAAACTTAGAATGATATGAAATACTTCTTGTGTAAAACCCTATCCGCCGAGCCGGATT
>NAOQ01000341.1:67355-79671 GCA_002751075.1 Ichthyophonus hoferi
AATGTTATAATTATATGTAATTCCTATGTTATATTGTTATGTATGCTGCATGAAATTGCTATGATTGGTGTTTATTTTGGTTATCCACATAGCTGTATTCAATAACCTAATGGGACCAATCATGAATATTATTATTGGCCAATATAATTCGTGAAAGATTGTAGACTCGCTAGGATTTTCTGATCTTATCTTGATAGTCTTACATTGTCGTATCCTTATTTGGATGGCACCTCGACAAATCAATTTAAACTACGCTTTTCATTCGGAATTAATGGTCTTGCGACATAAGGAGTAAGCTGCAACCAAAAAAACAAAGCATTGAACGCGTTGGTTCCAACGGATCATTTCTGCTATTTCATTAATAGCAAATAGAAAATAAATAAAATAAGTTATATTTGAATACAAATAATAGAATAAGAACTTATTGTAGCATATTACAAATGTTCCAACAGTATACATACATTATTTTATTTTTTAGCATTTTAGGAGATATGGCGATTAATGCTAAAATAAAAAAAATACGATGTTGTTGGATATAATCTCAATGACTATAAATATCAAATAAAATTATACGATTTCAACTACTCCCAGCTAATAACATATATGACATTCAAATAATAATATTTTAGACCGTATGCTTAATATGTTCCTTTATTTTGTAATTGTAGCAGAGTACATATTTATGCTATGAAATTTTATTGGGAATAAGAAGTAGAGACAAGAGCGTTTCTGTGACCTATATTTGTTTAGAAGGAGAGGGAATACGAATCGAAGGGTGTTTTAACGTGCCCCTTTTCATACACGGAGTAGAGCTATGCCAAGACAAATTTTATTATTTATTATTAATAATCAAGTCAGTAGAACTTGTCATGGGCAAGATGCCTCAACAGTGTTATCTGAGCCCTAAAACGTATAATCTGAAATGGTTTATTCTATAGTTACAAGATCTCTACCATTAGCTGGTTCAATTTTAATAGATGATCGGTCTCCTTCGATTGCCGTTTTAACACCAATAGATTACACTAACTAATAGGTAACAATGATTGTTAATAATATTAAATGATTATAGCTATATGTTGCAAGATCGCTAGCCACAGGCGAGTAAGAGGACACGATTGAAGCTCATACAATAAGGAGGTTGATTCTTGTCATAGTATGCAGCATGTAAAACTAATACATCAACGAGGAATGAGTTAATTCACCATCTAAATAGGGACATAATAGTATTTAAGTATTGTGATAAGATCAAACAATTCTAGTGGGTCTTTTTGATCTATCGTGAGTTGGATTAGCTAATACGGATATTTATGATTGGATCTATTTAAGTTATTGAACTTGTAATATTGGTGCTAACCAGAAAGTTAGCACTGGCAATAAAACAAAGTATAAAAGAAAAATAAAACTAAATAATAAAGGGGCCGTTCACATTTATATTGGCCTCCGGGTCCACCGGGTATATGGGACAACCCCGCATGCATGTGTACATGTACACCTACGAAAACTTTGTCTTCATTTAATTTTTGTTAAACAATATCATAATACATACATATATATAGTATATAGTCCTATTATGCAACACTCAATTGGAAACCCCGAAGCCAGTGGATAAATCATTAGAACTACCACATATTGCTGTACTATATAACGAAATACCCAAATTAATTAAATATTATTGTTGGAACATGGGTATTATATTACAGTAATTTCCTATTAATTTATTTACTTGTATTATAATATAACATAGATTCAATTTACTCATCATCTGTTTTTAAATCAAATAATAGAAATTATCTCTCAATCCTATATAGTAATGATTCAAATTGAAATTAATTCCTGCAGACCATATTTTATAGGTATGCAATTTAGTTTTACCATATTAAATATATTTATAATAACATGTATTAACCATTGTGAGGTTTATAAGGGGATATTAGTTTCCATTACACTATAGTCCGCCACCTGACATATGCTATTGTCAGAGTAGCAGCTTATAATTAAGATCGGTCATCTTAGGAGGAGTGCCTTATAACATCCTGTTTACTGTAAGTTTCCACCATTCCGAATTGGTCTAGCGGTTAGGATTCCACGCTTTCACCGTGGCGGCCGGGGTTCGACACCCCGATTCGGAGTTATTTTTAATGGTCGCCTGTTGGATTTTACTGGTAGTATTAAGTTTTACAACTTTCCATAGAACTGGCTCATATATATATAACCTGTTGTTGGATTATTCTTATTAAATAATAAACATCTGATGGATCATGTTTATACATTTGTAGTTTAGTACTTTATTTAATATATTTGCTTATTACTAGATGAGAAAAGACTTTCGTTCATTGTTAAAATTGATAGGGAGTTTTTGCGAATGGTATGTTCTTATTAATTCGGAGGTTGCTACTAAAAGTTGACAATTCCATCGATTCAAGGCATCAACTAAAATTTAATTAATCAATATCACCAGATATAATTTTTCATAAAGTAATCTTCAATTAGGTTTATGCTTGGATATTAGCTTCTACTCGCAAGTACACCCTTCTTGCTGCATAGATAAACTTTATATTTTGTCAAACATCCTTCCGGCATTGGGCAAAGATTTCTTTAATACTTGTTTTATCTGAAAGCAGACTTCCGATGGATAATTATATATAGACGCCAGTAATCTCAGTAAATCATATACTACTTATCTCTATGTAAATTGAATATTCTATTGGTCATACTAAATTAACTCGCACGAGGTTATGACCGTGTCAATTAATGACCAGTAAGACTTGGTGTTTATCAACGTGTGACTATTAAATACTTGGAAATGAATAAATGCCTCAAATTGATCCAGCTATGCAGCAGTGACCCGTGTAGATGGAGCCAATCCCATCTGTTAATTTTGATGTGATATCATGACGTTTGAAATATAACATAGTATGACTATGGGTGATAATAGGCAATCTATGACACATAAAGCAGTCCGTTTTACATAGTCCAAAAGCTGTCTTTATCAGTATGGGAACAGTTGTATTTTCCAGAAGAAAAGATCAACAAATATTGCTATATATACAATATAGATAGATAAGTACAACTATAGTTACTAGCCTATGTTATATATGTGGCTAGATTTGACAGACATGGTATTGATAGGACAATCAGATAACTATATTTTACATCCTAATTTTAGAAATATTAGATAACTAAGCATTATTTTTTACTAAACTTCAGCCTATTTTAATGCATGATTTATCATGATTGGCACCATCAATTATTATAGCTAAGCCAATCTTAAAATAGTAAATGCACATCTCATTTTACTGCCCAAAACTGGTACAAATTGAATCAGTCAGAACGTTTATACATTTGGGCGGCAATTCGACATTCTTCTACCCATCAATTTTCTGCAATAATCTATATACATTGATTGTTACAAGGTTATGCGTTTTACAATAACCACAATAACAAAGTACCATTTTTAGTAACTATCCAACGGAAAAAAGTAGGAGTTAAATCTAGCGTGTGATACATCGGGTAAGGCAGTTCTAGAAATCCAACTCAATGACACACGTAGTATATCTATGGACATTTTTTTAGTAATTAGAAGTTGTCTTGTTAGGACAGGTATTTGAGAAGTGGCCAGGCTTCTTACACACATAGCACACGTTACAGTCCTTGGAACGATGTCCCTGTAGTTAATAATAGTATTGATACTTAGTTATTTACAACCATTAAAATGGTATTTTGTTAGAGTGATGAGTGAAAAACGAATAATCTTGTATTGATGCATATATATTATTGCAGTAAATAAATCAATAGAAAAATGACGAGTTGTAACATAATATATCTCAATCAATGTGTTATTAACACTATGTGATAGATTAATAGGTAATGGATATATAGTAGACAGAAAGTGTAGAAATAGGAAAAAAATATACATAAAAAGTTAGTATATACGTATATATAGAAAAAATAGTAGAGTATATCAACATGAGAAGTATATTTGGAATTTAAATCTTATTAATGATTGGGTAAGGCGTGTAGAAAATTGTAGACATCTACAGAATGGTTCTTACCTCACCACCACACTTGAAACATGAATCAACACTGACGCCATCCTTTAGTTTAGGGCACTCAGTTGCTCTGTGGCCAGGTTGTTGACATCTGAAATACAATATAATACATGTTATTTAAGAGGGAAACAATGAAGAAAATACATATACAAGTATGCACATACAGAACTATACATGTATTGAAAATTAATAGAAAATAACAAAACACATGAGATAACAGCATTAGATACATAGTACATTATATAAATGCATATATCCTTATTATGATGCATTCTTTTCTTACCTGTAGCACACCTGCATGCCAAATGCTCCCTGGGAAGAACCACTATAGCTACTACCTGACGAGTACTGGCCTTGGTATCCATACGATCTATAGGTTGTGGATAAATGATTATTCAATAAAAGTTTAAAGCTAAATAGGCTCATAATTAAATAACCTATGATGTATGTGAAATATTCCGTATCTATAGGCATGTAAAATTGAATATACATATATCACTTGCAAACATATGGTTTATAGTAGGTACTGGAAGATGAAAAAAGAAAGAGTATAAAAACATACTATATAAATATAGAAAGTAATTGCTATCTTATTAGCAATTATATATCAGCATACACACGACTTACAAACCCAATTGATATAGAGTATGGATATAATACTTCCTAGATTTAGAGAGCGTATTTACCAATAGCGAGCATATATTAACTTTTTAAACTAAATATCAAAATAAAAAGTAGAAACTACCACAATACCCTTCCAGATCACACGATTTCAGACATTGCCTCTCCTCTAAATATACATTGAACAGATTTTACTTTAGTTGATAGCAAATTATTATTGGCTTCTACTGAGATAGAAACTTTTAATGGATTGAGCTGAGTGGTTGAATATATATATATATATATACTACAGAAAAAAATTAACAAAAATTACATACCCTTGCTGGCCCCAGCCACTTTGAGCTACTCAATGATAATCATCCAATGGCCGAGATAATCCCACCAAGGCAGACCAATGAGTAAATTGATTTAAAATTAAAAGCATTTGAATCATGGTCATATGTTTGTTATATATGAAAACTTAAAAGAAAGCTGGCGTCAATGGATGTATAATCTTATCCATTTGGTCAATTCAATTTTAACATTTTAAAATACATTTATATTAACCATAAATATCTACAGCGTGAAAAAAAAAAATAAAACAAACAACAGACAAAAAAAAAAAATAGAATCAATTATCAGGTTAACGTTCCTTGTACTAGATATCGTCATCAACCAACTTACTTTACCGCTTAGGAAAATTTGACTGTATCTGCCCTATTAAATCAAAACATAGTTACAAGTTAAATGACGTGCAGACACAAACCTACCACTATAAATAGCTAAACATATATATATCCAACACCAACATACACACAGGCTGCCTCTCTGCCTCTATGCAATGCAACCAACGACTCACTCACCACTCAATCCTCCCATTCCCTGTTGACCTGTATAGTTCTTGCAATCTCTGAACACCACACCGTTTACCACCATTCCCCGGGACCCACCCAGACATACAACCATCACTCGTTAGTTGCTACCTTCTCCCAACTGCCACCCCCGCTGTTGCCACACCACCACACCACCATACTGCATACTTATTCATATCTCTATACCTGTATACCTTTCATATAGTTCTTACTTAATACCCTTACCAACTTATTAAATATATACATAACCAGACAAAAACAAAAACAAAAAAAGCAAAAAACAAAAAAGCAAAAAAACCAAAAAACCAAAAAACCAAACGTCCAATTCAATTAACAATAAAAACCAAAACAACAGTTACACACATATCTCAGTGTGTTGCTAAATAAATTAGAACGCAAAAAGTCTAGTGAAGGATAAAGAAATAATAAACATAGTAGGTTTGTATTATACACGTCACACTGCAATTGTCAGGTAAGGATAGGTAATGTATTAAGATTATCATACCATATCCTACCATATCATACCATAGGAAGAGCTATATAAAAGGCACATTTTTATTGATTGGTTATAAATGGTTACAAAGCATAGAAACTGTCTAAATTTAAGGCTAGAATAATACAATATAATAATAACAACATAGATAAATCCATATCTAAATACACATTCTAGTAGATAAGGAAGGAAATACTAGCTATATTAGCTGTTCAGTTATAGTCTATTGGGATAGTACAAGATAATATGAACAGAACATAAACAGCAGTAGCATAAAACAAAGGTGAGACCACTAATAATATATATATATATATATAAAATAGAATAGTAATATTAACGCAATATTTTTTTAACAAGTTAATGTTACATACCTGCCATTATGCCCAAATTGGTGGCATTTATAACAAATTCCACGGGGAATAGTATTAGGACAACGAGATTTGATGTGACCTTTACCGTGGCAGAGGTAACAGTCCTGACCTCCCTCGATGTTTTTACTATCCCACAGCGAGGTGCACATATGGGCAATATGACCACTACCTATGTAGAGAGATATGTATGGTAGTGGGGATGGGTATGTGTATTAGTATGTGCAAGAGTATATATATGTATATATGAATATATGCATATTACTTGTATAGTTATTTCAAAATTAAGCCTATGTAGTTCAACATATTATACTAAAAGATATATTTCATTACTGCAGGTTGGTTAGTGGTATATTTGTCTGAGAATATCACAACACTTTGTGTATCAGTCAACAAAATAAGCAAATAAACACCTACGTATGTAGATCTAATCATTTCATTTCATACATACATATATGCAAACATTTATATATAGACACATCCACATACATACAAACATAAATATACATAACAGAACGCAACCAGTTCAATACCAAATTCTCTAGCTTGTTATATAGCTAAGTATAGCCAAGCCAAATAGACAAAAGAGAGATAAAAAAAACAAAAAAAAAACAAAAAACAAAAAAACAAAAACAAAAACAAGCACATACCACCACAACGATAGCAGTCACCCCTAGTACGTTTGGATTCATGATAGTCATCGTCACTGGCGGTTCGCTTAATCCCCATGTTCTCAGAGTGGTGCTCCATTGACGAGCCATGTGATGTGCTGTGTGGTGTGCTTACATCCGGTGTACAGGACACTAGGTCTGATTTATGGTGGTTAGTGTGTGTGTAGATAGATAGATAGCTAGCTATGAAGGAGAAGACATGAATATACGTATATCAATATGATAGTATAATGGTATGTATGATAGTATTTATGATAGTATTAGAGACAACTGATATTGTCAATGGGTTGGTACAAAATAGTAATAGAATGACGTAGAGGATATAAGAATATATATATAAACTGTACTACAGTGTATCAGATTGTCTACATATGATTGGATTGAGATGGGGGTAAAGTGTGATAGAAATTAGATTATTGAGGCAAAGTCACATAGAATGTAAGGAGAAAGATGGGAAAAGATGAAATCACAGCATTGATGTATGATAGAGATATAATATGAGATAAAAAGAGTAGGTGTATAGTTTAGTAAACATATGTGTAGGTGTTGCTTTCATATATAGACCACTACAGACAACCCATCCTATCATTTATAGTATCCACAGTAAACTACATAACAAACATTTGCCTGAAAACAATAACAACAATCACAATAGTAATAATAATCATAATAATAACAAAACTAATAGCAACATCAACAACCACAATATAACACTAATAGCTCAGACTATTAGACAATAACCGTTCTAGAGTATATAATATGGTATATAACGTAGTTATGACGTAGTAGAGTGTATGATGCTATTTTGACGACGCTATAGAGTACCACACCTTTCTTTGACACCACGAGGTATACACGGTCAGACCAACCCCCTTCTGGGGCATGGAACTCATCATTAACTAACTTGACAACACGCATGGCTTTGGTCTCTTCATTACGATACTATATATGATTTGGATACAGTAAAGAGGTTAGCCAATTATATTCCCACATTTAATTAATATAACTATAATATATATATATACCATTTTTAGTAGTGATAGTATGTTTATAGCAAAGGCTTTATTCAATTATTCAATGCAAAGCATTAAAAAAGCTATTTTTTTTAATTCCACTATAATATTTTAAACACCAATTAAAATAGGATTATAAACCAGGTGTAAGGCACATTCCGCACGTTTTGTTGCTTCTGTTTCAATATTAGGTATCGGGGGGGGTGTGTGTATATATATCCATATATATATATATATATATATTATGTATGCGTGATGTGTCTACATATCCTATTATGCCTAATACCTGTACCCTACAATACTTAGTCCTATCATAAATATACCCTACTATACATACATACTATCATATATATATATATATATATATATATATGATAAGGTCCGTGTTAGTATATTATATAGTCATTTAAAAATTAGATCAGACATGCTTATGTTTGCTACCAGGTAATGTGGACTACATTTACTTTCTTACGATTATCTATCATGTATATACATGATAATGCTACTCTACATGTACTGCGTAGTGTATATACATAATATTCTCATTTGTGTTGTAACACGTTCTATTTCTCTGATCATTATAAAGGCTGTTGTTTAAACATATACAACCTAACATTATGCTGCAAAATAATGTGCTAGAACATATATATGTATGATAGGATGTATGTATGGTAGAGTATATTTGTAGTAAGATATATAAACATAAACACATACACGCATACATAAAATACATATCACAGGGAAAATACGCTATACTTTGCTCTATTATAATAGACTATACTATAGTATAGTATAATAAATTAAATAGAAACCGTACATTTTTTCGTGGTTATGTTTTTTCTATTGACCAAAGCCTCTTTCTATATAAAAATATGTATATATATATATATATATATATATATTAATACTATATATCCTATATATATCCTATATTATCCAAACAGGCATGAAACTATACATAAAATAATAAAATAAATAACACACCTTAAGACCCGACGCAGCCTCGAACATGGACTGAAGTGTAGAGAGTGGAATGTGGTTGTTATCATCCAAAGGTACTTCCATAACCTCCGCAGAGGCGTTAGCACCCATCACCTGCACATACGACATGTTGCTATAAACGATATACAGGAAAAACCAAAAAAAAAACTATTATAAGTATGTAAAAATCTACAAAACCATGTAAATGTATGGGTGTGTAATAGTGTTTATCTCCATATATATTTATCTTATCTTATAATATAATAGATTATGTAAAACACTAATCAGTTAATTAGCGTGGACTCAGTCACCTGACATTAAAAGTTTTGATTTGAAATTATGATCATATGTAAAACGGAGAAAGTATTTTCATCCGTAATGACTGTAATATACTATCAACAAGTAACTATAATTGAATAAATCTATAATGATTTATTAAATATTAGATTTTCATTGTAATAGGGATTTTAGGAAATATAAAATAATATTTATACCACCTAGGAATTATCAATATGAATATAGATGGATAGATAAGATAGATGCCTTCTCCCAGTTATTTTAATTATTATTGCGTATAATACTTTTTTTTTTTTAACGATTTTAAAGGTAAAACTAAAAGAAATAAATATACGATAAACACATGCCTGCGTCGTTATATTTGATGAAATAGGTTAGCTTATACCTGAATTAGTCATTGTTATATATATATTTTTGTTTATTTTATGTAGGTTATATATGGTTTTAAGTAGTTATTTACACTTAAGAGTTTTAAAGTTTGTTTGCTTATGCATACCTGTCATATACTACCATACTATACTAACTATATATATGTCTTTCTGTGTCTTTCTGTTTCACATATAGTCTTTGGCGTTCTATACTCTATACCATAATATATGACTAAAATATATTTATCGTTTATCAATTATCAAAACAAACTTTTATTTACTTTCCTTTCTATTTTAGTCTAAGTTTTCAGTCACTACTGCTTTTATAACAACCTTCTTTTTATAGGTTTGCATGCTTTGGTAATAGCCATCAGTCTTTTAAAAAAATTCACAGCTTAGTGAACTGAATATATGTTTTATTTTAGAGGACAGGATCAAGAAACATGTCTACTAATACGCCTGCACCGTCGATGGCGGAGATAATGGAGGAGGAAATGAAACTTAAAAGACAGAAGGAAGAGGAAGACATGTAAGTTGATCGCTAATTGCATTTGCATTTAAAGTCAATTGTACTTTTACTACTCTTTATGACATATTTTGTAGGTAATTGTCTCCACTTTGTTGCTTTTCTTTGTCCTTATATCTAAAGTTACGATGGTTGCCGGGTGCACCCTTTTAATTCCCTGTTATACTTTGCCATATAGGCCTTACGTCTATTAGTATACTATAGCTGTGAACATTAATATTTATTTTATGCAGCTATGGTCATATCTGTGTATATAAAACAAACGGAGGAGCTCGGATAAATTGTATCAAGTAATAGTATTGTTATATTTTCATATTAATCACAAGAGATATATATATATATAATGATTTATAATGATTTATCCGATTGAAACCATGTTTTACATTACGTGTATTGGACTATCTGTCTTATTCTGTTTTCTAAGATAGTATATTACTCTAGTATAGTATATTATTCTACTAATCATTTTTATATATTTTAAATTGACCACAAGGAAGTATTGTATATTTTAATGTTATTTTATGCTATAATATCTAGTATCAGTAAAATTGTTATAACCAATGCTCTGTTTGTATACAGGTCCCTCCAGTTCATAAGTAATCTTGAGTTGGAAAGCAAGAAAACTGATTCTATTGAGTGAGTATTTTTATTCTTCTTTTTATAATTTTAATTACATATTTTGTGTGTTTTGATTGGGCTGATTTTTATTGTTGGAATGCAGGCTATCATTATTATGGATAATATAATATAGTATAATGTGGTTATTATTATTATTCCATTTTATAGCTTATCTTGCATTTAGTTAGCATTTTCTTTGCCACATCTAAATACATACCTACAACATATAATATATATACATTATACACATGTAAAAATATGTACAACTCCTGCTAATTTGCCTCCCTACCGTGTTAGATCAACGAATCAAAAGGAATTTGATGACGCGGAATTTGCTCGACGTTTACAGGCAGAGGAAGGACTTCCTGAGTTGGGCAGGTAAATTGGCATTTGATTGGCATTTGGGGTTTTATTCAATACATATGGAGAAATGAGAATATAGAATTGGATATTAAGGTACGAATACATAGATTTTAATCATTGGTTAGATTTAATTATATATTTTTAAGTATACATATATGTTTAATGTGAATATAGTAAGGTACATGTATATTAAACGTGGAAGAATGAGTATATGTAAGCTTGTATCTTTAATCATATGCATACGTACGTACATACATACATATATACATATATACATATATTTTTTCTCTGAGTATCGAGCTTGAATTATGGGGTTTAACCTAATAGGTATTGTTTTTCATTATTTTCGTTGATTAATTTTGCTATAAATCCCTCCTTAATTTTTGTTTTCTCCAAAAACAACCTTTACATGTAATTTTTTGTTAATGAAATAGTCTAATTGGACTGAATTTTAGTCTAAAAATATTATCCAGTCTTCGATGCTTATTTTAATTTAATTACTCAATGAGTAGGCTCTATTTACTTTATTATACATGGCCTTTTACCAATGACTATATCTATATAAACTGTGCAGCCAATACGATGACGACATGCGCCTAGCTATGGAGGTGGGTAAATTGATTAATTATAAGATCTTATGGGGGGTATTTTGTTTTGAATTTCTATTTTAAGTTTTAATTTAAATTATATTTATCCAATCTTGCCTGTTCATTAATTTATTTCATACATGCATATTGAAAGTGAGCGCTTATATTATTGTTAATTTATTGTTTAATTCGTTTATTTGTTTTTACCTACTATACTTACACATATAAGTGTATTTAAGGTTGTATAATAAATACAGTTTAATTACTGTGCATAATATAGTATATATACGTCTGTGTTTCATATGGTTGTATTGATAATATATTTATTTGTATGGTGTTATATTATGTTTGTATTTTACTTATTATTAATTATTATTATTATTATTATTATTATTTATTATTATTATTATTATTATTATTATTATTATTATTATTATTATTTATTATATTATTATTATTATTATTATTATTATTATTATTATTATTATTATTATTATTTATTATTTATTA
>NAOQ01000342.1:6968-33513 GCA_002751075.1 Ichthyophonus hoferi
AATCCGGCTCGGCGGATTATCGTTTTAAATAGCATATTTTCTTGTAGTTTTACAATTTGTAACTTACGTATGATATTTAACGTTTCTAACGACATCCTATTATAGTATAATCAACGTTTGTTTCTTAAATTTTATTACAGTATATCTTTTTATAACAAATTATATAACAGAAAGTGGTTGTGCTTGTGCAGTTACAACACTAATCAAAGACTGTTGCAAACTGTCTAATAAAAATAAAAAAAAGATTACCTCAATATTGAAATAATTTATCTTTTTGAAGCAGTAAAATATAGGGTAAGCATGCCCTGTCTTTATTTCAAGCCGCTACCCAAACTATGGCGCATCTTAGATAGCGGACGATAGTGTAAACTTCTACACTATCATTAATTAGATACATCGAGATTAGAGTCACGTCGCTAACACCTATCACAGATTACTATATAAAATAATATATTGCGTAACTAGCTTGACTAGAAGATAACACTGAGTACATTAGACATAGTATATTTGACTATATAAATAAATGTAATTGATTTGCCTGAAATGCTCCATATTTGCATCCGATTAAGGATTTAATAGAAACCTTTGTCTTCAATCAACTTGCGAGGTTGGAATGTTTAAATTGAATATTTACTTTAGTTACTTTATATATAGATATCATGGATGATTGGCTCTTTGAAATGATGAAACATTCTATTTGTATTGGAGTGGTAAATGAGCGAATCAGTGGTTAGTAAACATTGGCAACTGTCCTTTTTATAAATGAAAATATTATATATTATGTAACTAAAATAATGTATTGGGCACTCCAGAAAGAGATATGAAGAAGTGTGCTCGCTTCTTTTTAGCATATAATTAAAATAAGGTATTGGGCACTTCCGATCTTAGCGTCTTTTTTTTTCAATATAAAAAGCTTGTCCTAACGACACCCTTCTACATATTTACCTATATATTTATATATAGATAACAGTCACATACAGATTGTTCTAGTATGTGGTAACTGTAATATATTCACAATGTAATTCTGTCTTGATCATATCTAATCTTAAACTCAATAGAGGTACATAAACAGGTCATAGACGCGGTTCTGAACAGTGGTTTGATTAACCAATAAATTGATGTCAAATTAACCTAAGTAGTTGAATTTGAATATTCTCTTGGTCTACGTGGTGTAGTCCAATCTTCCATATTCAGATTGCATATATGCAAAAACTCTTATCTAATTAACATAATTGACATATTGCTAGGAAAAAATTAAGCGGAGACCGCGAGAAAGTGAAGTTGTCTTCCGGAAAAATTTAGAGAAGAGTAATTTTCTGGTAGGTATGTCGTGTTACGATTTAAACGTCTATTAGTCCCAGACAAGTAGTTAACAGAAAACTCAGAAACTAAAGATAATAATACTGTTTATTCAACCTCTCACACTTCTTAGCAAAATGCACACCTGTCCAAAATGACTAGTCTCTTCCTTCAAATAAAAGGCCCCCCATCTTATATTCGAACATAAGGGTGAGGGGTCTATAAGCGCAAAAACAAATTGAATATTCTTAAAATTTCAATTTTGTATAAATTAAAATCATATAGAAGCATTAAAAAATAAAGAACATGAAATGTTTAAAGATTAATTATTTAAAATTCCAATAAATGTCATAGCACTTAATAACTATGAAACAAAAACCAAGTTTATGGAAGAAATTAAAAATATAGCTTTTGCGTTAATTTTTGAAACGTAAGGGCTTAAAATGTATACTGTAGTGAATGGTCATTGTTTGTAGTTTTAACTATAAATCTTCATCAATGCTAATGTCAAAAAATCTTTCAAAAGCCCAAGTTAATTTTTCAGAATGGTGCGATATTTTTAAAATTATAAAAAATTATACAATAACTTAAAATACGACAAATCTAAATGTCAATAGTATTTATTCTAGCCAAATTTCATTACGAATTTTTACAGCCGCCTTCATATATAGCCTAAACAGAATTTATCACCAAATTTTCTTTGAAATTTTTCAGAAGTAATCTCCCTTAAAAATAATTATTATGCATTTTTTTTAAAAAAAAATAAAGTATTTAAAAGTAATGTCATTAAAGCATATTCCATTTTTAAATAGCGATGTTTGTAATGATTGTAACGTTTTATGTCGACCACTTGTTTTTAATTGGGTGTCCGTCTTTCTTAAAAATGGGCTGATATATCACTTTTATAATTACTAAAATAAAAAATTAATGGCTCTTACTTTTGGTTCTTAATTAGGAAGATAAAACCCCTTATTAGGCTGGTTTCTTTATTTAAATATGGCAAGAACATTGTATACCGTAAAAAGCAAAACAATAATGATCAGTAAAATCGGAGAATTTTGACAGCAATGGCATTAAAATATCTTGAAAAACTACTGCCAAAAAATATAGGATGACACTCGAAATGTTAAACGACTGAATGGCAACCTTATACCCAGAAAGATACCAAAAAATAACATGATAATATGGCGGCCCAATGATATTCAGGGAAAAGAAGCGAGCCAATACCTAACACAATAATACAACAGTAACAAATCAAATACCACAACCACCAAGCACAGGAGTATATTCAACACACCATATTACTGCTTTTCTACTCCATTCCCCAAATTACAAGCAATATAAAAATGAGATGTCGTGGCGTTCGGGCTCTTCGTTGGGTGCAAGCCCACTGTCGGTCGAACTCGATGATAATTTATATGAGTGGCTAATCAAAGAAAATGTTTATGGTGTTTTGCAAGCAACTGCACGGGCTCTTGGCTTGAACGATTTCAAATGTTCAAATGATTATTTATTTAATTACAAGAAAAGAAAAAACCTATCTCATAGGACAAAAACTACAACCACAACACTTCTTGTAAAGAGTAAAGAAAGGTGTGAGAGTTATATTATTGAAATTAATGATACTGTCTTCAATTCTTTATCGAATTATATATATACCGAATAGTTGTTTTCTCTAGGAGTCTAGTTGATTCTCCTTTATAGACATAATATTGACTTAATATCAACTTATTATAGGGTGTATAATATAATGTATTTTTTATGCAAGCATTATATATACCATTGCATTATTTTGTAGCATTAAGGTGCTTTTCCTCAAATGCGCAAATGGTATTAATAGATTTCATTATTTAAAGTTTCCTGCTCTAAGTATTCACCATATATTGAATAGAAATCTGTAGTAGTTACATTAACTTGTCCATGGACTTTGGGGTCTCCAATTAGTTTTTGCTTCCTACCTAGATAGATGTTTTCTTCTGGGTGTTGGAGAGTATCTCAATCCAGTTTATTAGGAACTAACCAGTTCTTGGCAAAGTTTTTCACTGTTTTAAACAGTCTGTAAAGTTGCTAAAGCTTGTGGACAAGTCAATAGAATACCACAGATTGCTATATATTGCAATATGTAATGGTTTCCAACATACTTTAAGCTCAGTTAGTAGGGGGTTCAATTTAATTACACAGATTAGGTTACACAATTTAGCCAATAGTATAAAAACCTCTAACTATACACATGTATAACAATTTTTGTGTTTTTTCTTATGTGTTCCAAGTATTTTTTTGAAAGGAAGAATGAAATGAAGTTTATTTACCAATGTGATTACTTCAATTTTGATCGCTAATGTGTAAAAATAGTGGCATTTCTAGCCACTGTCACGATATTCTAGTAATGTTTTCTATAACCTTAGGACCTACCAACAGGCTAACAGGTATTTTTTCTAATTTTAATTTCATATAAATTGAACATACTCCTATTAAATGATCAATAATTGCTTTTTGTATTGAATTACACAATACTTTTTGTAGTTTCACCTGCGCTATCTGGATATACACCTGATATCTTGGGGTGAATTAATAAATACTTAAATAACTGTCACAAATGGATAATACAATTACATAATTGCAAGTAATTATGATTGGGTCAGACAAAGCTTGGCTAGAGGAAGCCAGGTTTTAACAAAAGAAAGAGAGAATCGTAATTATTAAAAATAGTAAGTTTCAGGTAGTGGCATCGCCTTATTGACGTCTTTGCAGAATAATAATGTCACGTTAGTGAACCATTTGTACCTCACATACTTTGTCATAAAATGTGTTAAGATGTTTTGGTAACTGTTATTTATTCATGATATAGCTTTATTTTTATCAAATCGTGTCTTAACCTCAAGTAAGATAAACAAACACTTAAGGCTCTGCGGCTTTGATTTTAGGCCTACTAATTTTGTAGTGTAGACTCAATATTGAATAAAGCATTAGGGAGAGCCTCTATCTCATATATGGCTATTGCAATTTTAAGATATTATAGGCCCTAACTTATATGTATCTCAAATTTTCTTTCTACAATAATTGTTGAATAAACTAGGTAAGTATGTATTTTATGATGAACACTGCTACTGGCAATTTCATGTCATGAAATGATACTATACTTTCAGGATAAAGGATAAATGATTACCGTTGTAAATATATACAGTTGTATTATTTTTATTATCTTACCCAATAGTTACCATACATTGACCACTTAGAGTTACATACTCTTCAATTACATATTTGTTTTGTATTATAAATTATATTAAAGAAAAAATTTGCTTTTGAAAAATTTCAATTATTTCATGTATTCTCCATTCCAAGTATATATATATATATATAATTCCAAATAGATTTTTACTCTCTGCATGGTACTATAGAGATCAGTGTTTTGATATCTTTACTATAACTCACTATTAGGTATATATATTATCAGAATCTGTGTCAGTTCTATTGACTTGTCCATAGCTGTCGGGATCACCAATTGTGTAACTGGTTAATATTGCTTAACGAGTGTTAGCAATAGTTGCTTGTTCTAATCTGTCTTTAAGACTCAGTTGTTGTGATAGAAGTTCTGTGGAAGGCCCATATACCAACTCTCTAGGTAATTGGCTGTAGTAATTATGTCTATACTCTAATTTAGAATGGATAAATGTTTTGATGTGCTTGGGTGGTGTGAATGTGAAAATTGCATAGTGAGATCGATAATTAAGTGGAGCTATATTACTATGTAAATAAATATTATTATCACTATTTAGTGTTAGTTTACGGTTTTCCAACTTCTGAAAGAGCGAGAGGTTTGAACACTGATTATTATATGTGAAGGGCCAGTGGTGGACTAAACATTATAATAACGATGTGATTATTAAAAATATCAAATTAATTGCAAAGTATTTTTGCATGCACTTATGAGAACTTCGTATTTTGCCATTTCATTGCTGCGTATGTAGGAGCGGAGGCCGGGCAACTAGGTCTTTATTAGAGGATAGATAAAAGAAATATATATATATATATAATTAGAATAATTATATAAAAATAAAAAATAAAAATGGAAGTAGCTGACAAAATGACTTTTGTTTTCTTTTATTCTTTGTTTTATTGCCAATGTTGCCAAGTTCAATAACTTAAATAGAGCCAATCATAAATATTCGTATTGACTAATTCATTGATACACTTACTACATATGTAACCGACCAGTACAATCTTTAGACTCAATTGTTAGATGACTTGTTCACGAGGAATTTCATTAAAATGGTTGTACAATATTTGGTTATTGCACTGCATTGTAAACTCATTTCTTGATTGCGAAAAGCGATAGATTTCGTTTTTTTGAATATTATTGTGGACCCATGATATCGTTGTTTTGTAAAATTAATTGCTGCCGTTAGGATTGGTGATATGATATGCTTATACTTATTCTCCTTTTGATCAGTAAAATTTCGTATGTTCGATCGGGAAAAGCATAATTTTAATCAGTAGATTATTTTTGGATCGGGAAAGTTATGATTTTGATCGTGAAGCTTGTCATCTAGTTCGAAACACACTATTTTTTACATGCGCTTAGAAAGCAATCGAAACTACTATTCATTGGTAATTATATTAACTGCATACTTTGCTCGAAGATTGGTATGCAGTTATAAACCATACTATATATAGTATTGGATAATAACAATAATAATCAACCACATTTTGCATATATATTTGTTTTCTCTTTCTCATGTGTTGTCTTCATGTATGTGATTACTATGATACCACATGTTATCCGATAGGACAATAATAATATTACATATGTAATATTTTTTGACAGTGTGGGTTTATAGGCAACATGATTTATATGCCCAAGCTACCAATTAGTGCAACTAAATCAGAGGGCAAAGAGCAGTTATTTTGATTTTATACCAAGTGTGGCGAACATATTAGTGGGTGGATAGTAAAGAACGGAATGTTTGTTTGCATTACCTTACTTATTATGACAAATATATATAGTTTTAATTAATAAAGAAACGTATTATATAGACTATATCAACTCATTCAATATATGTTTCATAGTGAAGCACATTCATATAAACGTATGAACGATAATGTCATATTTGAGCAAAAACCATCAAAATTTGTTGGAGATGTAAGTTTAGCAATAGTTAAATGTTTTTAAAAGGTGTTGGGTCGATGATGACTAGTCAATAAATAATTTGATTATAGATCAATTGCATATAGATTGATCAACGGCTCACAAGGTCATAATCGAAGTGGATTCAAAGCATAGCGTGAGATGGCGAACATATTAGTGGTGGATAGTAGAAAATGAAATGTTTGTTTACATTACCCTACTTATTATGGAAAATATGTATATAGCTATTTAATTAATAAAACATCGTATTATATAGACTATATCAACTCATTCATATAAACCAATAAATGATAATGTCATACTTTGATAAAAACTATCAAAATTTGTCAGAGATGCAAGTTTAGCAATACAGTTAAAAAAAAATGCGTTTGGTGATAAGGTTTCCACGCTATTTTTAAAACTCGCAACAACTCCTAGCATGTATTAATATGCATTGTAATATACAAGAACATATACAAAAGGAAGAGGCTACTGTATATAGCCGTGTCGTAATTATCAATTCTAAAATATAGATGTAATTTGTGTATAGATAGCAAAGTAATTGGGACGGGTCATCCACTTTATACAATGCCGCATATGTATATTAATATATAACCATTTGAGCCAAGTAATACACAAATAAATGACATACCATTCCACACATAACATTGTTGTGTTGGAACACGAAAAATCTGTGATAC
Organism: Ichthyophonus hoferi; assembly: GCA_002751075.1. Classification (NCBI taxonomy): domain Eukaryota; class Ichthyosporea; order Ichthyophonida; family Ichthyophonidae; genus Ichthyophonus; species Ichthyophonus hoferi. The sequence continues at coordinate 14,094 of NAOQ01000342.1, forward strand.
AGGAAATCTGTTTGTAATTCATTTTATTGTTTAAAAACACCCACCCTCCCCAAAGTATTTAGAATTACTATATATATCCTACGTGCATTATGTACAAATTTCTAGTGCATTATAATATGCCTAACTTATCTAAGTCTTTATAGCACAAGTTCAGTTACGAGGGTGTGCGGACAGTCATGAGAAGTGGTGTAGCCTCACAATGATGGTTAAGTACACTTTTCTGTGCGGTAGGAGATGACGTCTCGTTAACATGCAAGAGTTCAGCTACGCCCACAACTATATCAAACTCAAATTCTTCCTCGTCTTCGTCCGATTCAAGGTTGTATATAATGAGTTCATCCCCTTCCTCTTCTTCCTCTTCATCATTACCGCTCTCCCCAACCGTAGGGCAAGAATTGACTTTGTTATTGTTTAAGTTAGATGCCGCTTCTGCGGTCTTTCTAGATTTCGTAACATATGAACGAAGGGTAATTAGAGAGAGCTGCTGTCTGAGACTGTGCGCCTTCTGCGTACCGCGAGAGTGCACAAACAGATTGCGAGCGTTATTACTCATAGGTGCAAAGTTATTGAAACCACTAGTAGTAGAGAAAGTTTGTATGTGAGAGGCACGTCTGTGTGTTGGAGTGTAGAGCAGACCGCTATCTAGTGATCGGGCGCGCGTTAGAGAGTGGTTATTAGGGTTTACTAATTCTATAGCGCTACGGGGCACTAAAGGACTGTGTAGGAGAAGGCATTTCCTTGTGGAGGTCAAGCTCAAAGTTCGTCGAAAAGTGGTATCTGATGAAGAATCCATTTCCATAAATGCTTAAGCGAGAAACCAAAAAAGATTAAATGTTTAAGAATATGTAATGAAGTAATGAATGAGTCCTTCATAATGGATGGAGGTATAATATACCTTGCCGAACCCAAATGAAGCTAATCAAATTAAAATTAACGGTAGCCTCAATCGTGCATTGGCTGTCATAAATTAAACTGTCCGAACAAATGCTATTCATGATGTTAATCCAATAGTATGCCTATAATCATAGTAAACATCCCACCTTGATGATGATTACCTTAACGCCGAATTGACAGCCGGGTGAAGTGTTTGTAAGCTTTGAACCACAGACTAAATACATGATTCCGAGGTATGATTGATGAACATATAATGACACTATTGGTTAATGGAGTTAGATCGAATGAATCTTCCGAAATCTTTAATGATGTTACAGAGTTGACAGACAATAACGGCCAATCAGCAAGAGAGTGCCAATTGGTACATGACTCGATCATAAAGCATTTTAATGTAGATGTAGGATATAATACATGGATGTACGATATGAGATATGAAAATTATATATAGGATATAGAATATAAAACATAAAGTGTAATATAAACGATAAAAGGCATGATAGATAAGATATATATATATATATATATATATATATAAGATATCAGGTGTAAGATATGATATGATTGCAAAACGTCGCGTTTACAATAAGGATCTAAAATATAAGATAAAGATATGAGATAAAAGATAAAAGACATAAAATGTAGAAGTTTTAAGAAAAACACAGGAAATCTATAAAAAGTTGACATCATAAAAAACCTGGTAATACGTATTTTAATAGGATACACAGAATTTGTAAATTGTATTTATTGGTAATTTTCCGACTATTGTTTTCTGTCCAATACAAGCTGTACATAATAATTGTTACCGTATTCCATTATGTATTTATAGTATTACAACCCTGATATAGGATAGTGTTGATAAACGAGATGCGATTGGACCAAACAGGGAGTAGTGTACAACCTAATTCTACTAAGCTTTCGTTATCCAATTGATCACAACGCAACTCATTGTAGCACTAAGCGTTCGTTGACTTAATTGAGTAGTAGTAATTCTTAATACGCCTTAGATTGATCTGCCGATAAGAACCGATGACTATACCCATATTATTGGTTAAATTGCAGCGGAATGAAATTAACGAATTATCAATATTTCATCTCTCCTCAATGCAGAGCCAGTAATACTCATAAACAATTGGACTTTTCACACTAACTCCAGCAAGGGTCGAATAATTGGGCTAATTGTATGGACCTAATTAGTTTTTATCCTGTAATTGGAGCAAGGCCCGGCCCGCTTGTGCCTTAATTTTGTTTGCAAGGAATATTTAGCGGTAGCGTCGGTGGAGGGGGTGATGGGAGACGCAGTGGTAGGGTCCAAACATATGGGTTGGTTACAAACTCTTTATGCATAACTTTTCTCTGCCAAAATGTTATCTTCACGATGAGGCATGCTGAGGAAGAATGGCTAGACCAAGTGGTCAAGCGTCCTACCCACATTGTAAAATAAATTGTTGGTATTACTGGTACTATGCCCAACTTTTCTTATAAGACTATAAGATATGTGGGCGGTCCAGATTTATCATTTATACAAAGACTTTGATTGGAGGGGGCATCCCCTGATATGTTTAAAGAAAGAAACAGTTGAATCGCCAAGACCATCTATTTGATCCATTATAAAGCCTTTTGACCCAATATTTTTATATATCTCGACACTGTTGGATTTACACAATGAATAGATGTCCAAAAAAATTTCACGATGCTCTTTTTTATTCTATTAGAAGGTATTATATTGTAAGGAATTATATTATAAGGTATTATATTGCATTCCGTTGGGCACTATGCCATTCCAAAATCCATACTTGATACTATTTTTTAAAGACGCAAATGGAAAGTTCCGCGGGTGGGACCCAAGTGAACCAGTTAGCACGATACTTGGGTAGATTAAAGTAAATATTAAATAGTAAAGTATTATACTTTACTCTATTGTGCACGCTAAATTCGATGAGTATGGAGGGAACCTTAAACTAATTGAGAAACGGAGAAACCCTGAGTTCATAAGAGATATTGCTTATAATTATATTTTATACTACTATGATCTACTCTGCATACATAAACTACTGCTTATTGCCTTCACACTACCAATATTTATATATTTTTAAATGCTTGAATTACGTCATAATTGCTGGTATCCCTTATTCAATGACATGAAAAATAATATAGTATCATATTTGTTACAAGAAAATGTAAAATTTATTAATAATTGGATTCTGATAGTAAACACGGTGAATATTTAATAAAACATTGAGGCATCTGTCTCATCTATGGTTATGGCAGTTATAGGAAACTAGAGGTCTTACCTTACATGTATCTATTCTATTTTTCCCGGCGCTCTTACAGTTGTAAGAAATTTAAACTGGTAATAACAGGGATTTTAATCCCTCCTTATGTGAGCACATATGCCTAGGTGAGTGGGAGTCCGGTAACATGTACGCAAATTGAGATTATCCAGTAACAAATTCTCTATCTCTAACACTGTTAATTTTATAATTACATCGTTCAATAAATCGCTGGAAGTTTTATCATGTTGTTTAATATATCTATAGCTTTATACTGTTATCTATAGCAGATGCAGGTTTAGTATAAAATTATAATAAGGTAATAGGGTCTATCTTAATATTATAAATTCAGTATATCCGGTTGAAATGCTTTCTCGTCTCTCCTCCCAGTAGTGACACCAATCAAAACATTTTTTTTATGTAACGATCTGTTCAACGCATCCATCTATCTATTGGCCACCACGTGGGAGGTAGCCTCTACCTATTAATTAATTGGTCTTATGTACCGTTGTGCCTTGTAACCAAGATTACTGGACAAATTATTGATGACCAATACAGTACGAGATCCACTGGAATTATGTGCCAGTGCAAGTCTATTTGGTACAGTTTTATATTTTCACTTGACCTTGGCAACACAGAATGCCCGCTAAAGTGACTAATAAGAATAAACTTTGGTAAAAGCAATACTTCATATTACTGTTTTCGGTCGAGTCGGGTCAAGGATAAAAGACGGATAAAGAGATGCGAGAATCATACTAAAATTACTAAATGGATCTTGCGGTTCAAGTTTTTTTTAGACCACAGCATTTTCTGTTGCTTGTACAAACCTTTTAAATCAATTTCAATGAACGTCCAATTAATTGATAATTTATAAGTGAATGATGGACTTTAGGCAATAGTAGTTTGAATGGGCTAAGTGCATTTAGACAAATAAAATCATAGTAGTATACATGTATGCAAAACTGTTGCATAACATATTAGGTTTTAAATGCAAAACACAGACAGGTTGACGACATGTGTATTATATAAGATAATATAATCAACTTCTTTTCATATACATCTCAGAAGCTAAAGAGAGAAAATTTCAATAGAATTCGTATACTATATTATAAGCAAATCTAATTTTAACAGAGGTAAATAGTTGATGGATAAATGTATTGGAATACATTAGATCTAAACGTCCGTCTATGAAAACAATAGATTATAATATATTATTATAATATAACTGGTTCAATAGGCAAACAGTATCTGCAATGAGAAGAAAAGAAAAAGAGATAGATAGTACTATAATATCAAGAAGATAAGACAAGACAATACAATAGGTATATACATATATAACAAAGCAATTACCATAGCATATATAACACGGCCGTAATATAAGAAAGTAGCATAAATACAAGACTGCTTTAAAATTGTGCCAATAATATAACACCAATAAATTTAACGGAATATCTGATTGTGATTGTCATGATGTTACAGTGGTAACTCATGTTATATCCTATTGGCTGTAATGTGGTTCCGATTAATCAACCTCGTCGATCTCCATCTCATTCTCCGGAACCTGTGATTGGATTAATGTCAGGAGGTATAGAGGAAGCGTACTTTATACTATACTATATTACACTATATCTCTCATATACTACACAGTATTATATTGAGTAGACAAATAAGTACTATACGATCCTATACACAACAAGGATGGGGTATACATACTACAGGTACAGACAACAGCATAGTCTCATCTGGAATAATTCCACTCTGTAGTATCCCCTCTAGCCGTCTAACCTCATCCAAGGAACTAGCTCGGGCAATAGCATCCTGATTGTTATCAAATCGTATGTTAGTATTAGTAGTAGTAGTAGTATTATTAGTATTATTAGTAGTAGTAGAATTAAAGACAAAGGTGGAATGGTGAAAGGATAACAATATAAAATAATATAGGACAACACACTATAACAAGCATACAATGGGATCAACTTTTTCCACGATAAAGCAATTAAAGTCATAAATTTTTCCGTTGAATAATTGAAAATATGCGATTAAACCCACCACTCGCAGATCGAGGTATCTCAGGCTTGCAATAGACAATAGACTAGGAATATGACAAAAATGAAACTACTATATAAAATATAATACAACATGGTTACTATCAAATAAGTTCTACAATGAAAACATTACTACGGAAAATGGTAAAGTCATGTCAGAAAAGAAAAGGCGAGCAACTCAATATCAAGAATTAACTGAATATGAAAGCCAAAGAAAACAGTCATTTAAATCACAAAGGGGTAACGAGGGCATAGATCCAATAAGAATACAGATTGCAAAGTAACTGTGAATGTGCTTATTGGTAGGTATGTATGATATGGTATGGTATAACATTAAAATAGATCCTACGATCAGATTAATCAGTGTATAAAACACAATGTATTGTAAAGACAACAATAATAACAATAATAACAATACATTGTCTAATATCATATTATATGATATGATGCCATAGCACTTAATTGATCAAACACTATTCCAATATCATAAGATGATAATATAACATTTCCAACTAATTACCCACCTACCAATACAATATATAAATACAATCTACTATACTATACTATACTATATACTACAGGGTATAGGGTATACATATTACATATACGTACCTTTATCTTGTTAACCTGCTCGGTAGTCAGCCCACTACTACTACCCGCCTGTTCCTTCTGTGCATCTACCCTTTCCCTGGCAGCATTCTCATTCCCTACTCCCTCCCCAGGTATATAGGTACGTATGGTCTTGGTTACTTCGTGGCTACCACCTGGGCCAAAGAGCTTAGCTGCTTCTTCACGCTCCTAAACGGATAAGGTGGGGTTAGTACGGGGTAGTATATTATATGGAGTATGGTAGAGTATTGTGTAGCAATGTATGGAATGGAGTAGAGTTGGTATGAGGTATAAAGGGTATAGAGGTAGTATAGTGTATGGCAGTATATGGCATTCTATATTGCAAGGTGGTGCATGCTATGCTGTATTGTATGGTTTATTATCATGGGATAAGCCAGTATTACATATGAGGTATAGGAGTTATAGGAGGTATTGTAGTGTATTATATGATCCTATATTAACAAACCCACACATTCTAAAGATTTTATTTATATGTACAGGATTTTTAGCTTTATTGCATTATAGTATATATGATTGGTAAACTAGAAACCAATGAAGAATTCTGAGGAAAGAAAAAGACAAGGGAGAAAGAAAGAGGGAAATAAAAAGAGCAAGAAAAAAAGAGAAAAAAATTATTATATACCTTTTGTTTTACTCGTCGGAAATCTACCAATACAACAGAGGGGATGGTATAGATAAGGAATTCACGATAGTGCTTCTTATTGGCTACAGGATTGCGTAGGAAACATACCCTCTTAAGGGAGGTAAAGTCACCCAAACTGTATAGCGGTTAGGATAGATAGATAGATAAATAGATACATAGAGAGGGAGGGTGGGAGGAAGAGGGCAGTAGATATGCGAACGGGGGGATGTGTTAAAGATATGATATTACGTTATATTATAGTATATGATAGCATAATACCATAAAATACAATATATAACCACTAGCATAATACATATAGCCCTTCAACAATCCTAACAAACATACACAAACAACAACATCCTAAACATCTTACTAATACTATCCCGCCCTCCCTTCTCACCCTTCCAGATCGGCAAACTCCTGCAAATTGTTATTGGTTAATATCAATTCTTCCAAATTAGGAAGGCTCTCTTTCAGATGCAGGCTAATCTTAGATATGCGATTATTGTTGGCAAAGATGGTTTTGACTCGCTTTAGATGAGGGAATCCATCCAGTCGCACAATGTCATTGTCACTAAAATCAATAGTGTCGAATTGGTCCTGCAGATTAAAAAATTAAAAAATTAAAAAGAGAATGTTGGGTAAGTTTATACCCAATCCTTCTATATATATTATGCCGTCAATAGTATCGAATTGATCATGGGAATTAAAATTAAAAATTTAAATAAATATAAAGTAAATAGAAAATAATCATCATAAAAAGATGAAAAAAAAGGAGATTGATTACTGTGCAGGTTGCTAGGTTACCCTTGTAAAAAAATATTATGACGCCACTAGCATGATATATTTTTGGGAATCTGGCAGGGTTTAGAGAGACATAATTTATCCCATAAGATGAAATATGTGATACGTATGACATCATTGGCAATGGTATATGGTATGTAAGCTCAGATATTCTCATATTTTTATTAAATAATGATAGTAAGGATCACCAAATGTGACCATTGGCCTTCTCAATGACTTAATTAACAGGTGTATGATATTGCATAATTTTGCATGCTATGATGGTCTGTCAATAAGATAATGATCATAAATGATTATAGATATAGATTGTAGATCTATTACATATCATATTATGTGTAGGTAAATGTGTACGATAGAAAAATGAAAGAAGGATAGGCACATGGTACATGCATACATACATATATACATACTGCATCATACCATATCATGCTATACAATACCATACCGGGTTTTAAATTTTTATCTGGCCTATCATATTTTAGGTATATAAATCTATAGGTATGAGATAGGATAGAAAGCATAAATGACTGAGAGAGCAATGGTGCAGACATGCATATATACTACAACATATTATATCATATCATACAATATCATCTTGCTTTAAAAAAGTTTAAATTTGCCTGACCTATCATATTGTAGATATGACTTTCTGTACTATATATTCCTTTCCCATAGTGACATCTCAAATACATCTCCTTACCCTACAGCTAATTACGTATCTCAATATAATTAAACAACCCAATCACAGTATATCGCAATTAATTAAGGAAATTAATTATGTATCGTACATCAAAGTAAAACATGTTAATCAGTACATATTTTCTAAGGCAGCATAAAGGACTAACCAACCAAACTATATATCTATTAGCCATATAAGGCAATGATGGAGAATATGATAACAATAGAATGAAAATGGCATGTATGGGTATTATGGTATGCTATAGTATGGCTATACCTTATATATGCTATACATGCTAATAACTAAAAAATACTTAAATATAAGAAATTGGAATGCAACATTAGGTTGCATTCTATCACTGTCTTTTTATAGCTATTGTATCGTATTGTATTGTATTGTATTGTATTGTATTGTATTGTATTATGATATAATATACTGTTATAGTGTAGTGTAGTATATTGTATTATAATGCAATGCAGTTAAGTGTGTGTGCCTGTATGAATGATAGTAATGATGTATATAGTTGTGGGTATACATTTAAATACATCCCAACACAACATACATCACATAATACCATACTACATAACAACACCACAATGTGACCAAACAATATATAGAGATATAGTTATGTACTTATATAGATATGAAAGAGTATAGTTACTATGGTAACCAGGTGATATTTACCAGTGTGGCTCCCAAGTTCTCAATAGTAGGAATCTTATTCGCTGTAGATAATGAGAGGGATAGGGGGTAGGGTTAGGAAGTTGTGTATAAAAAATATATGGAAATGTATTGTGGTATATGTACAGTACCTTATGTTTCATTACATTATAGCATACGTGAGCGTAATAGTATAATAGTAAGATAGTAGGATAGTAGGATAGTGTGATAGTAGGATAGTATAATAAGATAATAGTGCGATAGTAGGATGGTAGGATGGAGTGATAGTAGGATAGTATAATAGTATGATGGAATGATAGTAGAATAGTATAATAGTATGAAGGTGTGATAGTAGGATAGTATGGTAGCATATGTGTGACATTACTAGTACTATGTATTTCGATAATGAGGTTAAGGGGCTAGGGCTAGCTAGGGTTAGGTTATATACGTGCCATATTACCATGCATATACATATATATATATATATAACATCCACAACTTATGTACCTCTCAAATCCAATTCTCTATCCTTCAGAGTATTTAGAAACTGTGGGGCCATCTGTATCAACTCAGCTGTAACACGAACCATGCCTGACACTCTGTAAGGCCTTAACCTAAACAAGTAAATATAAACTATAAATAAAAAATAATGTAAAAATATAATATACTATAATAAATAAAAATATAAATAATAATAATAATAATATAATAATAATAATAACATAATCACATGGTAAGATACGTTACAGTTAATAGCGGTTGAGTCAATTTTAAAGTCACGTGACTTTAAAAGTGACTTGAATTGGTTTTATTGACCCGTATATATACGAACCATATACGAAGCCGGTATCAGATTCCTTCATCTGTATATTTATTTTTACAAAGGGCTTACTTAGATCGACTCGCTAAAGTCAACATAAACAACTTGGCTGAGGCAAGATAAACTTGGCTCTGTATACATTCCTAACATAAACAAGCATATACACCTCTTATAAAATATTGTAACTATTATGCTTAGTCACACATATTCTTTAGTATATGACAAAAACATATCTAAACCGCTGAGTCTTAATTGCACCTAACTCTCTCCACTATCTCTTTCATAAAGAAAAGTCACATAAGCGTTCATATATACCACATTGTACATGTGCTCATTTAACAATACAACACGCAATTTAATACTTTTTTATGCATTTATACTACTAATAGAGCAGCAACTTGTATATAAATCCTACTATTGTTCTAAGTCCTTTGAACAAGCTGTAAAGATAATCAATGCTCAGGGATTAACTCTTGGAACCAATGCGGTTTGAAATATTTTAGAGCCAAAGCCTAATAGCAAGAGAGGGTATTTAAATTTTAGAAGTCGGCATCCCAGATAATAACTTATCTACTTACCTATAGATATGCCAATAATTATATAGGTAATTTTTATAAAGTAGTAGTAGGTTTGCATTATGCATCCTACCAAGGCTTTAAATGAATGGTCAAGTTATATGTTATGGTTATGGTTATGTTGTATTATCTTGGAGATATTTTGGCCTAAAAAGATATTTATTTAACATACGGTCAGATAGAATGTGGAAAATTTTAAAATCTGAAGCGTATATTGCTGAGTAAGCAAATAGAGAACGGAATAAATTACGTGCAGTTAAATCATAATAAATAATAAAATTTATAATATAAATAACTATATATTTATAAATGTATTATTAAACTTTATTTAAAAGCTATATTAATATTAAATAATAATGTAATACTAATTAATATTTTTTGATACATATATATATATATGTTAAACTTAAACGCCCAGGAATATAATTCGATGACACGACCATGCCAATACTGCTTGTCTATACGCGCATAATGTCAAGTAGTGTTTAATAATAGAAGGGGAGAATTGGCAGTACCTATATATATATATATTTAATTGGGACTTCGTCAATATGGTTTTTTACTAAATGTAATATATTATAGCATTTAAAAGTTGGTAGTTCATATTCTACTAAGTAATTACTAAGTGTAGGAACCAAAGCATTCAATGTATCTTTTTCGGTCAATCCTTTATTTATCATTTGTTATTATTATTTTCTTATTACCGGAAAAAAAAGAAATTTATTCATAATTAGTATTAATAAGGAGTCTTTGGGAGTAAGTAATGTTTCTTATTGGAATATAGTTTGGTGCTATCAAGTTTGATAACTAAATCTACTCAGAATAACTTACGTTAATAGCAAACAACCAATAACGCACTAAGTAAGTATCGATCAGTTAGTAGCGCTCAGGTTATTTGGACTTAATAGAACAGACGGGCTTGGCATTTGAAGAAATTAGATCTTTAAACATAGCCTCATATAGTCAATACATTTTCATCACTCACTGATATCGCACTAACTACTATGTGATTGGCTCATATGGAGCCACCCTCTTGTAAAATGTGTTAATATATATTTAATCAATTTAGGTATTTTTTATAGCTATAATATTTAAGATCACCAGAAAATGTTATTACATATGCAGTTTAGAAAAATAGCTGGTGCAATCAATTGGCGTTAAATACCAATCCAAGATTTCTTGATCAAAATTGAACCAGCCAAAGGCAGATTTTTCCCGACTAGTATTATAATGCAAAGATACTCCGTTTTACCACGCCATCCTTGTACTCATCTGACCGTGAACTTGATTGTTAACTCGTATAGACTAGTGGTAACGTAATGAATAGTAAGGTTATAAAGGTTTGCATATATATATATATATACTGCGCAAGTTTTTGGTCACAAAATTATTGGGTTTCCAGTTTGTGCTAGTCGCAATTTATTTATTAAGTAGTTAATTTATCAAACCTAGATTAAAAAATCATAACTATATTCAATAATTTTTAATTGATAAATGAAAACCAAACATTAAGATTTTTTTCCATTAGTGTCAACTATGCCTAACCATTCCGAGTATTGTAAATATGTGATTGATCTAAATCAAAGCCGGTCTGTGATTGGTGTAGATGTTTATTTTAGGGACTATTATTATGTAGAGTATAAGAAAAACAACTCTTCAAGCACGGGGTGGGGAGCAATGGGATCCAAGATTGCTATGATTTTGTATGACCTCTGATTGATGTACTTAATTGTGAGGTTTGGTGAAAGTCTTATTTCATCCTTCCAATAGAACAAGGAATTCCTTTATTCTAAGTATGAAGGGATACAGATAAGATATAAGATCATATTTGCACACCATCAATTTGCAATCATCTTATTGCATTTAACGTTTAGGTATACATTTATTGCAATGACATGTTACATAAGGGTAGGATATATGTTTAGATACAAATATATATATATATGTGTGTGTGTGTGTGTGTGTGTGTGCTGATAGGTTTTCATACATAGGTAGAAGTAGAATTTTATCAAATATATATGAAATAAGCATGTAAGATAATAGAAAGAGATTAAATAAAGCAATATTGAAGGTTGGAAAAAGTATATACTATAGTGTGATATAATATATATAGGACAATATAACATAATCTAATATAATACAGTATAATGCATTGTTTTACATCGATCGGATGTGAGCTTGTCGATTAATTTTATCTTAAGATAATGATTGATGTATGTATATATAGAATAATATATAAATATCATTAGATCTTTTATTATAATATTTGATCATCTTTACATAAGTAAAGATCGATTTAATTCAAGAAAAGTAGTGAAGGTATATATAGCTGCAGCTATAGTTATAGTGCAAGTATATAAAGTTAGTTATAGTTATAGTATAAGTATATATATATAGTTTTAGATATAGTTATAGTAAGAGTTACAGTTATAGTTGCAGTTATTAGTTATAGTTATAGTTATTTTTGTAGTTGGAAAACATTATACAAATCTAAACTTGGTTAGAACCAACTGACATTATATATTATACCTAGTAAATTCGTAAACCTAGCTTAAATCGCATCGAAAAGAGAATATACTTACATATAGGTATGGATGTAGAACAAACTGTGCTCTCAGCACTCAGTCTATTAGACGCAGCAGAAACACAAGTGGGCGCGGCAAAATTTGCACTGCATAAAATCCATAAGGAGATTGTAGATGTTATGCAGGCTAGAGAAAGATTGAATGATGATAGGAGGAGGTTTGAGGAGGAGAGGTAAGTGGTAAGGTGTAGTTAGGCAGTTAGGAATATATATATACCTACCACATACTTATCACATACTTATTACATACCTACCACATACCTATCACATACTTAATACATACTTACCACATACCTGTTACTTACCTACCACATACCTATCACATACCTATTACATACCTACCACATACCTACCATATACTTAATACATACTTACCACATACCTATTACATACCTACCACATACCTATTAACCACATACCTATTACATACTTAATACATACCTACCACATACCTACTACATACTTATTATATACCTACCAAATAACTAATACATACCTGTCACATACCTTTTGCATACCTGTCATTCAAAAGAAAGTTATTTCAACAGGTACGTGCACGTACCAATCAAATCAACGTAACTACGGATAACGAGATACGATTGGTTGTAGGGGGACAGAGGTATGTGGTTTCTAAGGAGACACTATGTCGTGTGGAAGGATCATTTTTGGCAGCTTGCTTTAATGGTGAACATCCCATGAAGGCCGATGAGGATGGTAGGTATAGGGGTGATAGGACATAATGTAATCTAGTATAGTATATTATAATATAATATCAAATATTAAATGATAGACTTAAACTTTGTTATATATATATATATATGTGTGCTAATTAGTCTTATATCACACATTTATAATTAAATTATATACAACCAATCTAACCTCAGATATAATTTTATCCCTCCATCTCATTTGTACTACAGTCACCACCCTACCTATGTATCTCTATTTCATCTTTATTGTATCTATATTATATACCCTACTATATACCCTATTATATTTCATAGTATACCTCTGTTATGTATCAATCATATACCTATTCTATTTATATATTTCTAGGTGTTATCCACTTAGATCGTGACCCGCGTTGGTTCGATTACGTAATCCTGTTCCTACGCAACCAGTTTCAACTGCCAATCATATCCGACCCTGAAGTCTTACAGAAAGTACAACAAGAATTTTCCTTTTTTGGCATTCCTTGGCATGATATTGAAAGTGAATCATTGGTAGATATATATAAGGAGGGCTGGAGTGAGATAATATTACGTGGCCATACGGCACAGGTAGGTGCATATGATATTACATTGTATAGTGTATAGGGTATAGTATTTTATATAGTGTATAGTGTATAAGGTATAGTATAGTGTATAATACAGTGTATAGTATAATCTGTAGTGAACAGTGTGTAGTATATAGTATATCATATATCATATAGTATGTAGTGTATAGTGTATAATATATAGTGTATAATGTCTAGGGTCAAGTATAGTATGCAGTATATAGTGTATAGTGTATAGGATGTAGTGTATAGTTTATAGTTTATAGTTTATAGTGTGTTGTGTATAGTGCATATTGTCCATTATAGTTTATGATATGTTCTGCGTTGCGTATGACAAATATACATGTGCAGGATGTATTATATATGTATGTGATGGTATTGTATAATATAGTATGAAATGATATAATATAATACTTACATATAAGGTAATGTTATATATGCACAGTATATACTATATAGGTATAAGAGGATATTGTATAGTATACTGTAAATGGCACTACACTGTTCACGCTCTTATACTAATTGTTTGACAACATAACAGGTGTTCCCATTAAAGTAATAATATTTTTATATAAAACTTAATGGTACTTTATGACTAGTCCGGGACATTATTCTACCCAAATTAGGCCAATTTCCTCTTAAGTTAAATATCAGTTCCAGGGACTATATATGTAAATGTTAACTTATCATGAAATATGATAACGAGGTACCATGGATTCTGTTGGAACATATGTAATACATCACAATGATTCTCTATTGATTTATCTTTATTAGAATATAATATATTTTCTATTTATTTATTATCTGCTACTAATCAATATGAAGTATTATTTACTATTTAGCTAACGCATATGCTAATATAGAAATTATCTATCAAACCTATGTAGTAATGATTCAGATTGAGATTAATTCCTGTACATCATATTAATTAGGTGTACGGTTTGAATGTAATTCAATTTTACGGCATTACATGTGTTTAAAATGATATAAATTGACCATTGGGTGGCTGAGATAGGGCGCCTAGTTTTGTTTACATTATAGTCCACCACCTGACATGTGTTATTGTCAGGGTAATAGCTTAAGATAAAGACAGTGTATTTGTGTTTACCCTGTATTTCCCTATTTCAACAAAGTCTGTACCTTCTTGGTAGAATTTCTAGGATATATAATTATTTCCCTAATAAGACAAGGCATGTTCACCGTACACCATACTATTGCACTGTAATTTAGGTGATGTGAAATGATATATATATTAATATGTAGAGGGTATGATGTTTATAATAAAGAATGAAGATAATAAATAACACAATTTGATCCAATCCTGTTGGCTTTCTATCACAGGTGTCATGTATCTCTGCCAATGACACCTTCATTGTTACCGGAGGAGAGGATGCCACAGTGAGAGTGTGGGAATTGAGTACTGGTACACCTGTATTTGACTTTACAAGTTCCCATAGTGACGTTGGTGCTGTGAGTGTTCATGACTGTATGGTAGCAAGTGGTAATATAGATGGGACAGTGTCAGTATGGCATCTCAAGACTAAGTCATGTTCCAGAACGTGGAAAGAGCTCAGTCCTGTGGACTTTATCAAGATAATGGGTGCTTATCTTGTTATTGGTTTGAGTGAAAGGCAAGGTGGGAGGTTTGGAGAGTCAACGACATGTATCAAGGCCTATGCCATGCCAACAATTGATTTACTGTGGGATAAGGAAAACGTAAATTCATTATCAAGTTATGGTACATTAGGAGGCTGTATTTTGGGGGCAGTAGGTAAGACAATCTACATGTGGTCACTGGATGATGGTCAGGTAGTATCTGAATTTACAGGCCATAGGATGGAGGTGGTAGGAATTACTAATGTAAAAGGTGGGTTTGTAAGTATGGGCATGGCAGAGGATGATTGTGAATATGAACACAAGGTGGATTTAACACCATCAGATGATTCTGAACTACTATTATGGGATAATGGAGGTCAGGTCTTGACTCGACTGAACCTATTGGACTCATTTGCTTTGGCCAGGTTTGCAGCAGGTTTAAGCAGCATTGTTCTGATTGAAAATTCAACTGGAGTAGATGAAGAAGAAGGGGATCCTACACTGGTCATTAGGGGGTTTTATAGTGATGATGTGGTCAGAATTAGGGGAGGACACAAAGAAGGCATTAGTGATGTGGTAGTGATTGGACAAAAAATTATATCTACTGGAGATGATTGGTCAGTACGGATCTGGCAACCTTATAACACACCTAGTGGTAGTGTGTATAAGAGAATTAAAAAGGAATGATTTAATACTGTGAATAAACAATTATCATATATTATCAGTTATTGCAAGAGTACCAACTGAACGTACAGTGTAGTATAGTACCGATCTATACGGTATTGCCAACAACTGTTTTGATTAAAATGTCATCAAAACAAAATTATTTGCTAATGCACATTACTAGAAAAGTGTGCAACTTGCTAAATATAGAAGCTAGCTAAAATCTGCCCGTATATGGGCACAATGTCTTTGATTGATTGGGAGATTGAGATCAAGATTAATAATCTGAATAGGCCTCAATGGGCTCCACAAAAGGCATCAATCAATAAGAATCAATTTGGCCATTTCTATTTAGACATAACTATTAAGCATAGTTGTATCAGCATCTTAAATAAGCAAAGGTTGTGAAGCCTGGAAAATTATAAAAAGAAGAAAATAATCTAATAAATAGACACGGACAATCCAAAGCTTTGCATTCTCTCAAATTGTACAAACCTCTGTATTTAATATATAATTCCCTTTATGTTTAGGAATACTTAGCCACCTTAAATATGAACACTGTGGAACTCACATCTTCTGTCAATACAAAGAATTGTTTAGTCATGTTCAACTCTAGCAGCATACACTACATACACTCCAATTTAGCAGCTCTGACAAATTACTCATTGTACAATAACTACATGTCAGAATCTTTACTGTTGTTTGCATACCCTGCTCCATTTTCTACAGATATGTGTTAATCTTCTTCCTCTCCACTCAACTCTTTGCTTGAAGTTATTTCAAATCAAGAATCAAATGGAGAGGAAGAAGATCGACACATGTCTGTAGAAAGTGGAGCAGGGTATGCAAACAACAGTGAAGATTCTGACAGGGTTACTAAAGCCTAGTAACCTAGAAGCACTTCCACTGGTATACCAAATCAACCTTCAAAAGAATATATAAATAGAACCATGTCAGGAAAGAAGAACACCACTGGTACACAAGGGCATGATCCTACCCAGGGACTGCAGAAACAGTTTCCTGGAAGCCAGCTAGTTTTCATGGCTGAATTCTGCAGTAACTGCCTATGTAGCCGGGAGGGGCACCCAAATCTATCAGCCCTCTCCCAATTTCTGAGAAGGAGATTTTCTCAGGAAATCAAAATGGAATCAACTACATAAAATAAGTTGGACGCATCGAGGACAAGATGCAAGTCTCAATGTACCCTCAGGCAATATAGCAGGAACCAACCCTCATATGACTAAGTAGCTCAACCTGATTGTCACTAGGGGAAGTAATGGCAAGACATTACCCCTATCCATCTGTCTTAACAGAGCAACGTTTGATAACAGGATGGGAACAAAACTGGTTTGCATACTACACATGAGAGGGATAGAAAGCCAATTTGATGGAAAAGATACAGCTCAGCAAAAAACATGCATACTGGAATATGTTAAAATTAAACACAAACCCAATGAAAGATGGCCACTGCCATTACAATAGAATTGGGATCCATGGGTAAGAAGAAGCAACATATCCAGTTCTGTTCCGAATCAAGTGACAAAAAACCAATGGAAAAACTCTACCAAGACTTTCAAATAACTTGAAGTCAAGAGTAAAGTGGAGGAACAGAAGATGATCACATGTCACAGATAGTGGAGCAGAGTCTACAAACTATAGTTAAGATTCTGACAATACATTTTCTCCCAAACAAACTAGGACATAAATTTCACCTCAGCCTGTTAGTGCATCACATTTCACAAGTAACAGAAGTAACATCTATGCATGCCTTTTCCTATTTCTTATCCTATTGCTCTCTTTATAGAGAACACACCAGAGTTACACATTAACTCCATCACTATCCCAGTGAATAATACTTCCACACTATCATTAATTGAACACCCAACGTGTGTGGATACAACACTAGCACCAACCACGCATTGCTATAGGGAATTGGAGCATTGTCTATTTTATTAAGGGTTTAAGGGTTTAGGGATCTTGGGGCTATTATCATATCAAGGATTTGAGGTTTAGGGCTTAGAGTTTAAACCCTAAGCCCTAAACCTCAAATCCTTGATAAAATGTACCTTAGACCCTAAACCCACTAGTGCAATTTCTACCTCTGTGATGCTGCAACTTCCACCTCTTCACCTGCCACTGCAACTACACTCCCAGACATGTAAAAGGCACAGTAGACAAAAAAGTTACCTCCTGTTACCCTTGGTGGCCAAGAAATCAACATTTTGTTGAACAATCTAGATCTTAGTCTTAACCTATCAAAAAATCTTTCAATTGGAATGGGTTACCACTCAGACTCCCAACTTTACCTCTGGACACCCCAGTAGCAATGAACCTTACTTAAGGCAAACTTCTACAGATTACAGTCAACCACGAACATGTCTGCTATCCAAGCTATGAAGATTAGGGCAGAAAAATCTTCTCGAGGAATTTAGAACAACCATCTACCAGACAGAACTATATTGCCCATGTCAATGAATCTCACATCTCACATTGATATAACTCCAAACCCAAGTCAGGAAGATTATTTCAAGACATAAAGAGGTGTCAATACAAAACAAAGCAATCCTAGCTCAACACTAGCAGATTTGGCTTAAGCTAGTGAAGTTGTAGTGAGTGCAGCAGTCAACCTACTGGCCACTCAACAAAAATTACACTTCCTGGGATAGCAGCTTCAGGAACAGCAAACAATCATGACTCAATCGCAAAAGTGACTGAGCATATATTACTATATGTATGTGTATATGTATGCATAAATGCTTGTCAGTGTACATACATGTTGAAGTATGTATGTATATAATAAGTATATGTATGTTTATATATATGTGTACAACTCTATATATATATATATGTACATGCATATGAATGTATATGTGTATGTGTATATGTATGTGCACGTTTTTAAGTATATATGTATGCACATATACACAAATATTGCCTTAATTCATATCAATAAATGAATTTCGGTTACCCTTATTTAATATTACTTAGTATCCAGAAATTATAAGGAGGTTATGAATACTACATTATACACATGGTTAACTAAAACACATTACACATTGGTACATTCTGTTAATATAATTAATAGGAGTAAGAGAGGGGAAGGTAAGTAATGTGAGGGTATATAGAAAATCACAAGGTGGGGTTGTATATTAGTTATACATGTATACATATGTACACATATATATGCCTATACATATATACCAGCTGATTATAGTAGTTCATAATAAGGTTTGCATTATATATACTATGGGGAATAAAAAATATATCATTACTGTATCTACAGTAAAAGAAAGTAGAATTAG
>NAOQ01000342.1:42822-57884 GCA_002751075.1 Ichthyophonus hoferi
GTACCCCATTTTATTAAGTATTTTGCTTGCTTTTGTACTTGTTTCTACTGCCGTCAGTGCATAACTATTTTTAGGGTAACTTACAACTTAACAGATCTTCTATTGATCGATCAATCTATTAGATTGAAGGATATTGGATAACTAAGTAGTCCCGAGTCACTCCATTAAGTACTTACGATTAAAAAACTACAATCGTGATTAACGATTTTGTAACGGTAATTAATTAATAATTTGTCAATCATCGCCTGATGCGCTAGTTACTAGAACTTTGGTTGACCTGCGTGTGGAATGGCATAGCAAAGTTTATACGGCCCGTAGTGTGGGATGCGTTAACCAGGGTAGTCATCAAATATTTCGAACAGAAATGATAGATTACTTCATTAAAATCCATTAGGTTGCATTATATTATAACACAAGATATGCTATCCATTTTTCTTCCGTTCCCATTCAGCTACCAACTTATCCAAGAATCCTCCATAAGTGGTTTTGTTGGTATATAGTATTAGAAGTTGACTGAGATTGACAATAATATGATATAAATGCCAAATTATATGTATATCCATCACAGACAGCATGCAAAGAGTGTGCCATTGCAATTCAACTACTTCTTAGTAATAATGATAAAGTTATTAGTTATAATTATTATAATACTTGTCTAAACCTACCAAAAAATGTGCTCCAGGAAATGATATGAATTAGAACATGAACTGTTCATGATAGTACTAGTAGCCAACAAGTTTTTTCAATTGGAAATAATTAGAGAGGTTTGGTTCCTGTAACCTATATCCATTTATATTTGAGGGAATACCAAAGTAAATGGTGTTTAACGTGTCTCCTTGCATTCAAGGAGTACAGATAGACTAGGACACATTTTTATTATTAAACAAGTCAGCAGAGGTTGAGGACTTGACCCATAAGATTGAACAATTAAGGAGATCGCAGCTAGTTGTGCAGCCAGGTTAAATGCCATTGTTGTTGGCTGATGGCGCAATGAGACCTCCAAGGAGTCTAGTAGAGGATTTTCTTCTTCTTTTTAACATTTTCAAGGTATAAATAAATTTGAAAATAAAAGCCTGTAAAATTGTCTTTAATATCGTTCAAAGTGTGTGAAAGCGTTCAAAAATATATTGGCCTCAAATCCATTATATGTATCTAGTATAGCTGTCCAAAAAAAAATCATTTTTGAGTATAGTCACAGACTTTCAAATATTATATATGATGATATTGTATTATTGATTAAAAATTATTGTGGGTAAGGTGTCTTGATCTGGTGCAAATAGATATAGATCAATTCTTACTAGCAATGTACATAAGAAGAATGTTGCTGAAATATTTACAATGTGTTACAATCGTTATTTATTTATTTACATATTTGCAGTAGAATATAACATATGCTTCATTTATTTATTATCTGCTATTCATCTAATAGTAGAGATTATCTATCACACTTACGTAGTAGTTTTAATGGCATAAATCAGTGTGTGGTTGAAGTGAGGCCTTTAGTTGTGTATACCATATAGTTCGTTACCTGATATGCGTCATTTTCGGGGTAATGTCTTAAAATAAAGACAAGGTTTGCTTACGCTATATTTTACCGTCCCAACAAACTTTACTGAACATTTTTTTTCTTAAATGCAAAACAAAACAAAAATAGCGAGAAATAGATGAGATAAGGAAAGACATAAAAAGATACCATACATTAAACATTTTAGTTTTACTTCCAATTAGAGTCAATATTCTTAGTAAACAAATAAAGCCAGGATTGAGGCATATAAATAAACATAGCCAATAAGATGATTCTCTGTGGTCAGATATTAACCAATTGTTACGCAGAAAGCATGGAAAATTGGATGCCGTGATTGAATGACCAATAAAAAAAAGGTAAAAAATAATTAAAATTGGACCGGGTTACCAGGTTACCATGTTTATAACCTATATATGTAGAACATATAATAATTATTATTTATAAAATAACAGTTATTAAAGTAAAATAACAATAATAAAAATACGGAAGATATATATATATATTACCACCTAGTTATCTTTATTTTGATTGATAAACTGGTTTGCACCACTCTTCTTTTATAACAAACCAATCAAGACATCACTTCAGGATAGTCACGTGA
This sequence comes from Ichthyophonus hoferi, assembly GCA_002751075.1. Taxonomy (NCBI): domain Eukaryota; class Ichthyosporea; order Ichthyophonida; family Ichthyophonidae; genus Ichthyophonus; species Ichthyophonus hoferi. The sequence goes on from NAOQ01000342.1 coordinate 44,949, forward strand.
CATTAAAGTCAAATTTATCTATTTATTTAAGTCTGAAACGAAAAAAAAAAAAATCAAGTTTATTTTAAAACTTTAATAATATTACGGCTTCAGAACTTAAAAAGTATGTGCTGGTATGAGAGAATTTATTACTAATACATAATATCATAAGATTTATACATGATTTTAAACTGAAAGTAAACTATATTACTATACCCTGGTTCAACCAATTCTTTAGTCATAACAAACATACTTTAAACACTAGCATAGCCCTGATAATGATTTTAAAATGAAAGTAAATTGCTATATTACCACACCCTGAACCAACATTTTTTGAAAATATCATAAAAACATGCGACAAAGGGAAAGATAATTATTGAAAAAAAAAAGCCAATGACAAAGAAAGAAAGGATAATTCACATTATATACATATATAGAAGATATATAGGTATAAGATATGTGAACAAATCTATTAAATCTTTAAATCTTTATAATCAATATTTGACTGGGCAGATTTGACTCTATTTGTGGTACTTTATAGTCTATAATTAGTTAAGATATATATAATAAACCTTGACTGTTATGTATTTATAAAGTAGGGAAGGAAGGGTTTACTATACCAAGCTATACCATACTATACTGGAAAGAAGATGGAAAGAAAGGAATGGATATAAGAGACATTATATTTCCCCTTTGCATTATGGTTTATTGTGATACATATATTACCATATTATGCTATATTATTTTATAAGGGTATGAATTTTTGCATGGTGTAGATATATATATATATATGCATACACCGTTCTCTCTTTCTCCATTTACTTATTTATTTTTTGTAAATAACATAATGTAGGAAAATAGGGTTGATGTTAATCCATAAAGATATGTAGTGTACTGTATTATATTATATCATATCATATTGTATTGTATTGTACTGTACTGTATTTTGTTGTATTGAGAGTTAGACAGGCAGGGTACTGAGAAAAGATTTAGAACTGAAAGAACATCAAAGCTAGATGTTAGTAGAGGTACTCATATTCCCATATATAGTACTATAACACTAACATTATAACCCCACATTAATCTCCCCCCAGATAAACAACATGACGGACCGTATTAACGAGGCATTTGCGAATGCTCATATGGACGTTACAGTGGAGGGAATTACTGAAACCCTGAAGGATCTTAGTACTACCTCTCAGAAATATATTGGGAGAGCTGTACAGGTATGATATAGTAGTGTAATGTAATGTGTTATGTTGGCGTGTAGTGTTGTTTAGTTTGATATTGTATAGTATAGTGTGATAGTATGTAATATACTATGATGCGTTGCAATTTAATACAATATCTTATTCTATATTATCCTATAATACATTATGTGTTAATATTGCTTTGATAACAACCATAGTGGCATAAGCATAATGTGTTGAGTTGATATACAGCTATATATTTCTAGTCCGAATAACACGAATCATATATGAGTGATTAATTATGATTGGCCAATATAACACAGCTCACAGAGGAGAGGCTTAACAACATGCCCGTTACCAAGATAGACCAATTGGATGAACCTAGAGAGGTATGCTATTTTATGATTGGAGTATAGTCACATTTTACTATATATATAGTCTTTGATTAAGAATTGTAATGTTTATATAATGTTTTTTTAAAAAAATTATTGCATATATAGTTAGTATATGTGTATGTATGTATATGTTATGTTGTAAACTCATATCTGTCTACGTAGTTTATTAACTAAAACATGATTACATAATGATATGGATTTGAATAATACATATAATATTAATTTTAAAATTATTCAGTTTTTGGTCAATCACTTATTTATTAGCTTTATATTGTATTGTATTGTATTGTGCTATGTGTTATTATACTTATATATACTACCACTGTATTATTGCAATAATAATATTAGCAGATATAACTTGGTACATTAATAGAGTATTCTAGTATGTGGTAAGAGTTATTGTGATATTGTGTAATCAGTTGTGGGTAAACACAATCCTTATATGTGGCCCTATTCGCTAACATTGAATTCATTAAAGAGTATATATAAGCCTGAACAAAACTGTGTTTGGTATGGGTTTTATTAACGTCATAAATCGCTTTCTAATTATTCTAAGTAGTTTAAGTTTAATATCTCAATCTATGCCGGTGAGACTCAGGAGCAGTTAATATAGTTAATTAGAAAATTGGCTGTGACATAATATATATATATATATATATATCACTGATGTCATACGTTATACCACACAGAGAGCACATGTTTTGATGGAACAGACAGACTTGATTGTAAAGGAACTGGAATCCTTCCTAGATCCTACCCCTGGTATGTATAGTATATACTATGTTGTATTTTAAATGTACTGTATATACCATAATATGGTTTATATCTATTGTTTGATTGGTTTGGCTAGTTTTGAGGAAGGCTTTTGTTTTTTTCTATTGGTATATTGAAGCACATAAAATTTTATTATTATCACACATAACTTCTTTAACTTTTTAAATACTTACAATTAATTGGTCTCTGGATAATAACCAAAATTTCTATGACATGTAAATGCACTAAAGCATATATACACTATTCAACTGACAATATATAACATACATATAAATACATACTTATAAATAAATGATACTTAACCAACTAGGTGTCAACTTGGAGAAGTTTCTGCCTATCAGCAGGGGTAACACTGCTCCTACTAGTCGTTACCATCATATAGCCTCTACCCTTAGAACCGCATCTCTGGCGTATGGTGCTGATACTCCATTTGGTATGTATATGTATGTCTGTATGTATGTATCTCCCAGATATATTTATTGTTACAGGCACACTCTACCAACTGTATTTATATTTCTATTACATCGTTTACCTTTCATTATTAGTATCCAACCCATATCCATCATTTTGACCTATATTGGCTCGTATATATTCAGAATCGCATCCTGATATACTCATTACAAAATTAATACTGGAGTTGGTTATACTCCAAATTATGGAAATATATGTATATATATACTAGATCACATAGACTAGCCTTGTATGGTTATTAGAAACGTCATCATACATGTCTTAATTGCACTGCACCTTTCACCAATACTTAAATATTATTACTTTATTAGTATGCAATTAATAGATTAATCAGATTTAAAATTCTAATGTACTAATTAATTTTGTAACATAAGACTTAACCCGACTTGGAATGGATTATATCGGGTCAGGCTATATCATATGGCCTGATTACGAAAGGTCTAGGAAATTATTATTTGAGTTTATATTATTGGTTAGTACCTCTATGTTCAAGTGTGAGTGAATGCACATAGCTGTATTTATGTGGACTATCATATTTTTTTATTGTATTCTGCTATACTCCATTATACTACATCTAGAGCACTAGGTCTCTCTAACCTATCTTATCCTATCCTATACTCCTATACTATATACTATAACATACAGGTAGAGTACTGGGACAGGTAGCAGATGCACAGGAAGATATCGGATCTGAGCATGTGAGCATTAGTGCTAGATCCCAGGACACTGTGACTAAACCAATGAAAGCTGTTGGCAAGGACCTAGCATTGCTATCGGTAAGGGATAGTCTAATTAATGACACATTGATATTTATATTATTCATACCAATACCAATATTTAAGCATGTCATAATGTATTATATACATATTAATTATATAGTATATAGATCTACGTTTTCAATATATGTGGTTTTGCTCATTGGTTCACCTATCTGTTTTTAGTCCTATATCTCTTTCTGTTGGTCCTTTATGATTCTTAATTGCTGTCTTCATCACCCTCTTACCGTAATTATCTTACCATTATTCTGCATAGAATTTGATAATAGTATGATGGTTTTTATATATAAAAAAATCAAGCTGTTCTGTATATATGTATATCAGTTGGAAACAAATAGGGATTTCTGCCATTGACTGGTTCAATTTTTATTGATTATCTTGGATTGGTCTTTAATGCCAATAGATTGCATCAACTAGTTTTTTAGATTACATATGTAATAGTAATTGCTAATAATACTAAATGATTTTAAGTATATAAAGAAATAACCAAATTAATTAAATATTCCTGTTTCAATATATTATTATAAATATAATATTGCAATTGCACCAATCACATGTTCTGTGCTACCTTAACTGTCCAATCATTTCAGTGTCTAACACTAAAGAGAGAGAATAATAGTTTGTATTTGTTATAGAGTAAGTAAAAACTGTCATATCATATCATGCCATTATATTTACAGCACTAATTAGAAAGGTTTGGGCTTTAACCGATACTGATTGACTAAATTAATTAAATTAATGAGAAAGATAATTAATATAGCTATAACTTATCCTATCCTATCATGGCATTAAATTTAAAAGTACCCGCTAGAAAGGATTGGACTCTTAACGGATAATACTAATTGACTATATATTATATACTATACAACCAGGCTAATGAGAGAGAGTTGGGAATGTTGAGGTTGGATCTGGATGCAGCCAAGGCTAAAGCCCGTAAAGCAACCGACAATGACCGTGTACTAGCGGTAAGTAATAGCAATGGTATGTAGATAATTGTATATAGAGAGGGCGGGTGTTGGTGTGTTTGTTCTTATCGCTGTTATTATTACCATTATTACTGTTATAATATTTAATTTAAATGATGAAGCAATTTAATTTTAACTTAATTCACCCATAGGCCGAGGCCCAGATCCGTCAGGCTCAGTATGATTTCGATCGTCAGTATGACAGGGTAGAACAACAGCTAAATGACTTGGCTGAGATTCCTGTATGTGTCTATCTATCTATCTATTCTATCGTGATATATAATGAATACCAAGTTTTATGCTTTATTATCTAAGTATATACCAATAATCCAATTTTATTGAAAATTATTTTAAACATAATGTATATATACCTTATATTATGTTAATTGTATTGCTGATATTTGATAGGATAAACAAGGTGCAGATTAATCGATTGGAGGCGCATCATGTGCTTATATTATATATAATATCATATACTATAAATAGTATCACTGACGCCATTTCTGACATACATGGTGTGTTCCTATAGGCTGAACAGACTAAACTCCTACACGTATTGGTGGCGGAGCAGTTAGAATTCCATCGTAAATCAGCCGCTATCCTACAGGCATTGGCCAAGACCCTACCAACCGCGGTAGAGGTCCAATCGTAAGCTACATTTATATTATATATATGTATGAGCGTTTGTGTTTGCATGGTGTAGTAGAAATATAACAAATACAACATTAATGCATAATTTTAATATGCATGTGTAATTGGCTAATTATGTGTAAGTCAGTACAGGTATGAATGCATAGTTAGGACTACCCTATTGCTATTGCTATTACTATTACTATTATTATACTATATGTCTATCCCCAATATATCTCCTTTCCCTTGTAATAATAAAATGAACAAGATAGTAATATCACACCCAGGCACACACTTACTCTACGTCTCTCTCATTTAACAGGAGCCTCCGTGACTCTATGAAGGGACAGTCCACTGGTAAGGCTGCCTTTAAGACAAAAGCCCCTCTGATCTGTGATGATGATGTGCAGGAAGATGGTCAATTCTGTACGTGTGTTTATACAGCTTTATATTATGCTATACTATATTCTGCTATATATAGTCTATTATACTATACTTATCCTACTCTCTCTCACAGGAACCCAAAAGATGGATGCCAGAGATACAGTCTAATTCCTGATTATCAATACGAGCCAAGTAAAATCATCACTGACCCAACGTATTCCAATTACAATCTAGTCTACCGTGTTCCACCCACTGTTTATATTTGAGTATCACGCTTATGTGAAACGGTTATCCAATTATATTATTCTATTTTCTACTTATAAATAGATAATTAAGACCGAGTCCATTTGGCCAATCATAGTGTCTGGTTCACTACTTTAATTGGCTGTCTTCTCATATTAACATTTTAATGTCTTTAAAATATATAAACTATGTGCGTGTTGACTGTAGGTGATAATGATGTATTCTAGTACGTCATATAATCAAAATCTTTGAGACAGTAGGTTGTGGTTCCTGTTTTACCTTAGCCTACACCTACATCTTAACATATCACATTAGATCCTAATATACCATATATTATATCGTAACATGTCACAATAGGTCGATCTTCTTGTTTTACCTCGGCCCTACATTAGTATCAGTAGTCCTAGACGTACTTTAATGCCTCCAAGTATCTTGCTTGAGATTAATAAACTGTTGTCTCAGAACTTTCTCTCAGAACTTCATTAATCTTTCCTATTTAGGGTACTGGGAGGCTTCCTACATAGTAGCTACGGTAGAGTATATAGCACTCATTGGTAGTGAGCGTTGTCAGTTTTAGGTCCAAATAACTCATTGCTTAGGTATCCTGCCTAAGAAAGTCCTGCTGACTTGTTTAATAATAAAAATGTGTTAGATATCTGTACTCCGGGTATACAAAAGGACACATTAAAATACCTCTTAATTCGGTATTATCTCCTAAACAAATATAGGCCACAGGAACGCTCCTATCTTTACTTACTATTCCCAACATTTACAATAAATTATCTGGAAAGAAATAAAAGGCTTATTTGTCACTCGGGCTAATCCTCTATTATTTTAATAAAGTAATTAGAATGCAGGGAGGTTTCTTATTTACTAGTTACAGTCTAGGATAGTACTCAGCGATACTAAGCATTATCAGGCTAATCCCCTATTATTCTAATATATATATATGTTCTCTTGAAAACTATATTACATATCACAGATAACAAAAAAAAAAAATTTGAAGTAATAGTTTTTCACTACTATAAAAGATGTAAATTTTTTCAATTTATATATGTGGTTGTTCTGTTGTTCTCCTTTTGATCGGGAAAATTATAATTCGGATCGGGATAGTTGTAATTTGTATTGAAAACTCGTGTAAAGAAATTAGGATGCAGGGAGGTTTCCTACATACTAGTTACAGTATTTACATTACTCACTGGTAGTAAGCATTGTCAGGCCAATCCCCTATTACTTTAATAAAGTAATTAGGATGCTGAGAGGTTTCCTACATACTAGTTACAGTATTTACATTACTCACTGGTAGTAAGCATTGTCAGACTAATCATCTATTGTTTTAGTAAAGGATTTAAGATGCAGGGAGGTTTCTCATATGCTAGTTACGGTATACTACATTACTCATTGGTATTAAGGATTGTCAGGCTAATCCCCTATTGTTTTAATAAAGTATTTAAGATGCAGGGAGGTTTCTTATGTACTAGTTACAGTATATTACATTACTCACTGGTAGTAAGCATTGTCAAGCTAATACTCTATTCTATTAATAAAGCAATTAGGATGCAAGGAGGTTTCTTATATAATAGTTAAAGTATAATGTAGCACTTACTGGTAGTACGCATTGCATTGTCAGGCCAATCCTCCATAGTTCTAATAAAGCAATTCACATAACTCTTTTTAGAGTATCCGCTAAGACTAGAAATTAATTCCTTATAAACTATTCAAATTAGTTACTAGATTAATTAGATATTCACTTAAACAAACCAATAGATCCATAGTAACTTTACCATTGATACAAAACAACCGCTGCTATCTTTAATATCCCTATCTAGTTATTTTTATTTTAACATTAGACTATATATAAACTAATTAACAGTCGGACATTAACTAGTTATAACTCAAACTATACTGATGTTGAGTTACGTAATATTTGTAGGTTTAATTGACATAAATTATCTCAACCTTTTACCTGATTATTTCAAAGATTAAGAATCGTATATTCAGGAAAACTTTAACATCAAAAGGATGGAAGAGAAATACAAAACACGACAGGTAATATATAAATGTAATTTTATATATATATGACATAATTTGCTCAATTGTCTGTTTCTAGTATGCTCCAAAATCTAACACTTAGACTGAGCCGATATATAAATTAACTATTAAGATAAATTCATACACTACGTTCATGAATAAAAACGCATGCCCAGAGCCAGTCTGGGCTCAGCTTATATACTTTATTAGAGTTAGTATTAGTTGATAAACGACCAGTAGGGATCCTTGATCACAACATAGAGGTTGTACAATATTTAACAAATCTCACCACATACTAAAACAATCGGTCAGACATAAACACAACAAGTAATACATAATGTAGTTTTATGTATATCATAACAGTATATATTTGGCATTTGGCAGATTATAAGAGATAAAAGGGATAGCTAAAAATAATTTGAAAGAAGAAAAAATTACACTGTAAAATACACAAAATCTATAATACAACACAATATAGTACAATATAATAGTTAATATCTGCTCGAACTATTGAAAATTTTAAATTAAAGGAAAATTTATGTCGTTACTTAGGGCACATCATTTTTTTTTCTTTCAAAAAATAAACACCCCTACACTGCACATCATTTCAAACTCTGTTATCTATTATGCTAATTCAAACATTGTATGTGTAAGATATTAATTATTATAAAACATTTTACGTTACTTGTGTAATACAAAATATAACTATAACTGGAAAGGAACGTGAAAGACAAAGTAGGAAAAAATGTAAGAAAGAATATTAGGTTCATGGAATAGGAGAAATAGATTACGGGTTTAAACTTGAGCATCACTGTATATGGGTATGTCTAACTACACAGGTAATATAGACAAAGCAGCTACAGCTTTAGCATTGAAAATCAAACTAGTGTCAGTTGTACTGAGTTCTCTCTGGTTTGTGTCGTCAGGTAAAAGCTCTAGATAGCTGCTCCTGAATCTCCCTCAGGTGATTAATGGATATAGAAAGCCTGTCATTTCTTATCTTACACTGTGTTGCATTTGTAATAAATGTAATCTAATTGTGGCATTGTGTACATGATTAAGGTATTGTTACTATCAAAAGCAGCAACACCAGTCTCAACTAGTTGGCTTCTGGATTATCTATTTCAACTAGGCATAACATGAAAAACATAAATTGGATTCCAGAATACCACTTTCTATTAGTATTATATATATATTTTGGACTGAATAGCAAATATTTACTGTACACATATGATAAGAGATACTTTGGAGTATAATAAGACCAGCACGCGTTGTCAAAATGACTATACTTACAATTATCTAGTTAACTAATGACGTATTACAAAGTATTCTAAATATAAAAAGGTAATGACCGACACAAAATGGGGATTCCAAATTTTACTAAAAAGTTGTAAACCCAAATTCCCTTCTTGCAGTGCTCAGCTGCCACCCAAAGCATGGGTGAGATCTTTACTTCACAGAAATCCACAGTTGTAGTTAATAGGTATACATAACATTAAATAAACAGATCAACTTTTCTGTCTTAAAAAGCTGTATCCTTTCTAACTTTCAGGCATAAATCGATGTCAAAAAAAAAATCAATTTCCAAAAGGAATCCCAAAAAGTTGACCTCCCTTTTTTTAATTTCGAACACTACAACAGCCATGAGAATGTGACGTTGCTATCATTGCAAAGAGTTTATATAATACAATACAAAATACTATAAATAAGCCTAAGCCGGTCCAAACGTTTATTTAGACGGTGTTGGAGTTGGGACCCTTCTTCTTTCCGAAGCCAGCAACAACATTAACAAATCTCAAGTTGTACTGAGCACGACGCTTAGCACGGCCAGTAAGCTTCTTGCTCTTCTCCTCCTTGTCCTTCTTGGGGGTCTGAGATTTCACCTTACCAGCACGGGCCAAAGAACCGTGAACCTTACCTAAAAGATAGAATTAAAATGATCAACAATAAATCCTACCATTCTCCAAATGCAAAACCAAACATAAATCAATAACGATCAATTAAAACATGTCTTAAATGTAAAATCAACAAGAATGAAACAGTATTATCACATTAAATTATCGAGATGAGATTAGAGGGTTTCAAGTGCGTCTTCATCTCAACCCATTTATATAGACCAATACTGGCCTAATAATATATAAATTAAAAAGAACTAATAATCCGAGTTATTTAAATATAATACATAATAACTTGGTTTGACTTCACCTAGCCCTTAAAACTATTGAATGCAAAACTAAACTCACACTTAAAAATACAAATCCCCCCGCAACCCGCAACCAAGTACAATTGAGACAAAAAAATCTTCCTGTAAAAAAAAACCATGCATATATATTTATATATACATAATAATAAATAGGAAGTAAAATACATACCACCGAAAAGGCGGGGTGTAACCTGGAGGGTGGCGAGGTTGTTAACGGCACATGCGGCGAGGGTGCTGTCATCAGAGAGAGGGACACCAGCATAGCACACAACCTGCTCGTTGCTGGGGAGACCCTCAGAACGGGCAACAAAAGCCTTCACATCACCAACGGTGTGGGAGGCAGAGAACTCGGCCAAGTGGCTGGACTGGGACACAACGAAAATCTGCATTTTGTCGCTTCTATTCGTGATGTCAAACGAGAGAAAGTGAAAGAACTGCGAGGAATTAGACTGGAGCATATAATACCAGTCTAATCTAAACCCTAATTTTTTTAAGTATTTTAAAGTATTTTAAACTAAATGCAATAATGTGATTGTATAGGATATTATAATTAAATTATTTAATATTTATTATTGGCTGATTGGGTTTATGGTTGGGATGGCATATCTCCGTGACCCGAAATTAAGGAAGCGTTTAATATTTTAAATAGTTTAAATTTGTTTAAAATATTTATAAATGTATTTGATTGTGGTTAATTATTTTAATTGTAAATTATAAAGTAGATGATTGGCTATACGAGTATATGATTTGCGCGCCACATGCCCGTGACCCGAAATTATCTCCGCGTGGCATTTAATTTATATTTAATTAATATAACATATTTATTTCATTAGTTTATAATATTTTATTCAATATAAATATTTTTTAAGATCACATGTCCATAAACTGCAATTGCGTACTGTCGTAGTTGTTAATAGATTGTCACAGTCTGTCGCAGTATTTGCACCCTACGACAGTATGCACGGTGTAGCTATAGTTATGGCTGTTTAAACATACACTATCCTCATATTTTTGAAAGATAGTAGTTTATTTTTGGTTGTTGTTCCTATTTTTCTTTTTTGGGTACATGAGAAATTTTTCCTGGTTTTTCCTGGGTTTATTAATAAAATCATAATTTTTTTATTCGTTTTATTCAAATTTAAGTTCTTGTTTTGCTGTTTTAATTTTTTTTTCTGCACACAATAGAGCTTAATCTTTCCTTTACAATGAAAGACCGAGTGGGAAAGCTGTGCCATATTAAATTTATCTACCCTTTTCGCTAACACTGGCAGACTAAGGTCGATGCCCAGGGTTTGATAGTAGGGGGTGGAACACTTTTTATTTTTTGACAATTGGTTTGATGTTTTTTTTTCCCCGCACACAATAGAGCTTAATCTTTTCTTTACTATGAAAGACCGAGTGGGAAAGCTGTGCTATATTGAATTATCTACCCTTTTCGCTAACACTGGCAGACTAAGGTCGATGCCCAGGGTTTGATAGTAGGGGGTAGAACATGTTCTGTGTATAATGCTTGGTGTTTGGTAATAGCTATCATATGCTGGGAGTGGGAATATTATGTAACCTAATAAACACTATTGTGGTAACTAGGGTATAGAAGATACCAGTTTACCAGTTATATTAATATTTAAGTTTGCTCGGTGGATTTTCCGAGCGTGTTTTTAATATTAAATAAATACTCCAAGAGATTGAGTAAAATAATACTTTTGGCTATTTTATTGGTGATCTATTGGAATTAAGTTATGCTTAACCAATAGAATTTTATATCGGTAGAATTCTTATATCGTGAATGTATGGAATTATAATTTAGAATTAATATAAATGGTTGGTTTGAAATGTAATCTTGAGTTCTGTTTGGAACTATTAAGTTATTATTATTTAGGGTGGTTGTTGAATATGTGGGTTAACATTAAGAGTTTCTGGATTGTTATCTTCCTTATACTATACCATATTGTACTAAAATGCAGTGCTTTTAATATTTTTTTAATATAAATTAGCTATTGTATTTTTATAATTTTTATCGTTTGTTACTATTTTATTTTATAAGGCATAGGGAGTTAGTTTTGATGGCCCTAATGTAGTTGTTAGTAATCTTTCGTGCTATATATATAGTTTATAGCCTATAATAGAATAATTGGCATGTTGCCGAAACACTAGTATGTATATATATGGTTCTTGTTTCCTACTCGACCAGGAATTACATTACTTCTAAATTTCTACGGCTATTATTTTAAATATTTGTAATGGAATTGACATTTTTTTTTCAATCCAATAAAATTTAGCTAATCATAGATTATTTTTTAAAAGTATAATTGGAATTTTGTCTATAAATTATATATTTGGGGCGCGATTTCTATTATTGTTCGGTTTCATATTATTATATATTTTCCTACTTGTTTATAGGCTCATCTCATATCTTTCCGTTATTTTTAGCAGGAATTTGGTATTACTATTAATCTAGAGGACCCAGCTAATAGTATTAAGCTTTGTTTTTATTATCCAATAGATATAGTAATCGATGACTAGTTTGTTAAGTAATTACTGTATACTATTCGGCTAATGCATAGCATATAACTGTTAAACATTTAGAAATTAACCATTCGTAATCCAGTAACTGCCCAGATGACTTAATAATCAACTACTATTGGATATATTTAAGCCGTTTATTAATTACGTATTAAAACTAACTAATATAAAAATAAAATAATAAACATAATAATTTATTGGTTACGTTACAAAGTATTTTAAATTTAAATGTGACGGTCAATTAATAAATTTCGCGGTTTTCCTAAAGTTCTTCAAACCGTCACTAATTATTTTTACTGATGAAACTAATTTGTGTAGTTTTATAATACACGATTTGTATATATAGTATATATATATATATATATATATATA
>NAOQ01000342.1:68282-80408 GCA_002751075.1 Ichthyophonus hoferi
GTCTTGAGACAAAGAGAAGGGGACAAGGGTTCTGTTATTTCTCCGATTTTACCTACTTTAACGAGCCAGAATGATTGGTCTAATACATATTTACCAGATGAATCGGATATGTTGACCGATAATGATGACGTTGAGTCAGAATTGCAGCAAACCAGGATAGATTTACAGCAAGTTCAGGCCCAGCTAAAGGCTGCCCAATTGGCTATGGAGGAAACACAGACAGATTTAAAAAATACTAATATAGTTCTGAAGAGAACAGAGACAGATTTAGGGGTTTCTGTGTCAGAACATGAGAAGACACGGGAAGATTTGGATAACGCACAGATAATTCTCAAGGATTTACAGAGAGATCTTGATAAAACTCAAATGGAAGCAGAGGGTCTAAGGAATGACGTCAGAATGACGCGTGCTGCCCTAAAAGCTGCGCGGGGCGATCGAGACAAAGCACTGGCTGAGCTGAAGATTGTAGAAAATAGCTTGGCACAACTTAAATCAACTAGTAAGGAAAGTAATCGACAGTCAGAGTGTGATAATTGGCCTGGACAGGGTGATGAGAGGTTGATGATGCAATCTAAGTTACCAGATGATGACGTAGATAGTATGTCCGAATTATCTAATGATAATGCACAAAGGATAGCTGAGCTAGAGAAGGAAAACCAATTATATTTGCAAGAAATATCGTCACTTCGTAAAGCATTACATGATGCAAGGCAACCCATAGAAGATCAGAATAAGATAGAAGAGTTAGAGAAGGAGTGGAGAGAGAGGGAGAAGGTTGCATTGGAACGATCAAGGGATCTTGAACACGAGTTGGTAGTAGTAAGGAAAGATGCCGAGAAAACTATAAATGAGTGGGTTGTACAGGGAGAAGTAGGCAAGCAGGAAGTAGAGAGATTACGAATGGCTTTAAAGGAATTAAGGACACGTGTACAAAAGGAGGATAGAGATAGAGAGGAGATAGAGAAGAGAGAAAGGGATTTAATTGGTCAGATAAATATTCTGCAAACCAGTTGCCATCGATTAGAGGATGATTTGGAAAGGGCCAAGGAGGAAAATAATGCAATGATTGAGGATTTTAAAAATAACAAGGAAATACTATTGGATGGTGGGCACTCGTCGTCGGAAGTGACCCAATTGGAACAAGAAGTGAAGCAATTAAGAGCAGCCTTGAGAGATAATAGGTTGAAAGGGACACAGTATAAGGAGGAGATGGAACATGCAATTGATTTGAAGATTATGGCTACAGAGAGGGTCAATGTTTTGTTGGAGGAGATAGTTTCTCTTGAGATGCAATTGGAAAAGGCAATGGAGGGTGAGCGTACAGCAAATGACAATGCTGGGAATGCCACTGCAAAGATTGATAGTTTACTGTCAGATGTTACCAATCTTAAGCATCAATTGGATAAAGCAGAGGTGAGTATGAAGACAGCCAATGAAGCCGCGTTAAGAGCTGATAGTTTGTTGGTTGAGATTAATGACCTCAAAGAACAGTTGGATAAGGCAAAGGAGGATGTGAAGACAGCAAATGAAATTGCACAGAATGCTCAAGACGAGTTACAAAAGGCCATGTCATTGGGTCTCAAGACCCCAGCCAATAAGATAGTTGATAATGCTAGGACCAATGGATCTCTGCGGGGGGATACAACAGGGGAGATTATGAAAATTGAGGCGATTTTGATGAAATTGATGTCCAAGTTGGGGTTATTGGTACCCCATGCGGATGTGTCTAGGGAGATAGTAGTCAAGGGGGAACATATTGATCGGGTTATGCATATTTCTAGGCGTGTACAGCAAGTTTGTTCATTTATTGGTTGTTATTTGTCACTCTATCGTGAAGTTGTATTTCTTGCAGCAAACCCCCCCGGCAACTCACAAGTAGAACATAATCGCACAGCCATACAGAAAGTTCATAGTCACCTGACAACAATGATTCAATCTAATAATATCCTTCAATCACATTTATCAGTCGGCCAATTGCAATCAACAACCCTTTCTAGAACCAGTAACAACATGCCCTCGTGCACCCCTTCGCAATTGCCCCCTACACGCATTATTAAAGCCCACAGTAGCCCATCTTTGTCCAATAGTTTATCTTTACCTGGTTCGCCCAATCAAGCATATCAATATAATCCAGAGATTGCCGCTGAGGAACCTGAGCAGAGTGACCTAGAATCATTATCTTCTGCAATGGACCCAACCACTACCGCTTACATACATAGACGTACCCAATCGGCGTACTCATCTTTCCAGGCCATCAAAGAATCAGCTACTCGACGTGTTTCAACCTCAAGTAATAGTAGTATGAACTGGTCAGCAAGGGTCAACTCGATTCGATTTGAAATGGGGAATAAGGTGAGAATTAAAGGGAAGCCAGCTTTGGCTGGTGTGATTCGATTTAAAGGGCCTACAGATTTTGCTAAGGGCATGTGGTTTGGAGTGGAACTGGATGAGCCAAGTAAGTGTTAGATTATATATTGATTGTGTATGATATATATATATTATAGTATAGTAAAATATAGTATGATATAGTATAGTATAGTATAACATATATATAGATATTGTTCAATCTGCCATTTTTCTACCAATTTGTTTGTTAGAATTCAGTACTACTAGTATCTGTTGTACTTATTTCTATTTGACCTGTTATGCTCTTATCTATAGCTAGTCTATCTAAATCATTAACACTAGGTAAGGGATAAGTTAAAGCTCTTGCGAGTTCTGCATGCAATGCACACATTGTTGTGGGTTCAGCGATGCTTTAAATTTCTTGCAATACAACTTGCAATACATGGTATAACTACGGTTTAAATCAATGTGATTGTAAATAGGAACTATACAGTTAGTTATCCACTAATGGGTCATTGTTATAAGGTTATTTGTTTATGTATTTATTATAATTAAATATAGTATTTTATTGGCAGCCTAACAGAAATAATAGAAGTTAAATTGTGGGCGCTAAATATATTTATATATTTACTTATTATTTGATCTTGCATATATTATTAATAGATCTAGCTCTTACACCCACCAATAGCATCTAAGATTAAAGGGATGCCTGTCAGTTGTTTTTTGCAGGTATTGACACCATGTTCTTTGTCCCATATACATATATCCTTATCTATACATACTACAATATATACATCTACCCGTTACGAAAACCAAAACTCAACTTTAATCCATCAAAAGTCGGCAAGAATAATGGCACGGTAAATGGCAAACAGTAAGTATGATTGATGATCTAATATTAGAACAAGTTATAACTATATTATCCTTAATAATATCGTAATTTGATTTTCATGGGGTTTAGACTGGCATATTTGTCTCTCTTACGCAATGAATAATCAATTACAAGCTATTAGTAATAGTAGATCACTTGCATTAATTGTTTCAATTTCTACAGTATAGTTACTTTCAGTAGTAATAACAATTATTGCATACTCTCAGCATTAGCACCTCTCATTGATCGTTTACACTGTGGTATTACTATTATCGCACCTAGGTATATTAAGGCAGGTATCACTCCTCAATTAGCAGATAATTATAACTACGATAGACAGCTACGGATAGAACTAATACACACGCCTTTTGTTATATCATATTCATCTCAACTTTCTATTGGACAAGGATCAGAGCTAAGAGCTGCCCCTATTACTAACCCAGCAAGAGACACTTTTAAGCAACACCTAATTGGGGTTAACTAAAGCCCGTGGACAAGTCAATAGAACTACCACAGATTGCCATATATACTATAATTATGGAACAGCCAATTATCATTCCTTATTATATTTACAAGAGTATATCTTTTTATTTAATGATAACAATGTTATTATTTGCTTCCATTTTACACATCTCTATTCTTTCTTTCAACATGATTACCATCCGATGGATTGGTACATTTTAGTTTAACCAATTAACATGATTACATATTGATTGTGGGTAATATAGTGACAGATCCATTCCAATAGTAGAGTTTTCCTTAATCCTAGTGCTATTACTCATAATAGATATAATTGCTTCTATTTAACAAACGTTAAATTTCATCAGGAATTAATAACGTTATTTCTCTTAGCCTACTTCAGGCGGGTAAGCCGTATTTATATTAAGTATGATTACCACGAAAAAAAAATAAGCAAAGGCCTACTTGATTTCATAATTCAGGAATATGTTTGGTTATGCTAAACTAGGCATGGAGCAGTTTATACCTAAAGACAATCTTAAAATATTTTAACCAAACGGAAAAATGCCTCTAATTATTATAAGTGCGACTATCCCACACGTAAATTGATTTAGGACAGTGGTTCATCAAACAGCACTCTGTACTATACGAAATGTAGAATCGGAACACTAAATGTTATGTAACATAGAATCTTCAATTGGCTTCTACTGACTGTGTAATTCCCCATTACATTATCTACTACTCTATTCTTTCTTTTCCTTCCTTCCCTTTCTGTCTCTTACAGATATTTCCAATGTGCCAATCAGAAGGGATTGTTTGTTCTTATTGACAGACTTGAAGCTTCACCACCTACCTTGTGATTGGACTAGGATTTTAATACATCTTTTTTAATTTTTATTTATATGAAGCCACATACTTAAACCTTTTCATCTTACTATATTTATTATTATTATTATTATTATTATTATTATTATTACGTTGGGGGTGGCAAGACAGTCGTTCTTGGAGTAGCCATTGTGTTTTAAAAGAATTTTAGAAGTGTCAATTACCTGGTCCAGCCCAATTTGACAGCTAGAGTTGTCACATGTAAATAAACATAATGTTGCAATACCTTGTTACAAAATGGTAATATAGAGATACAGGAATGTGAAAATACATAGATATATAAATATAGAAAGCCATATATAGATGTAGAATTATATAGATAGATTGTCAGAAATTTTATCTTCATATAGTTGAATCAAATCTCTTGTTTTGTCACATATACTCAATGTATCATTAAATAGATTAGTATTACATATTGTATCTTACGGTAATTAGTATGTAGTTAGTTTTAATTAGCATTAAAATATATATACACATAGCAACATGTGTAGGAATAAGCAATTCTCCCAAATATAACCAATATAATGTTATAGGTTACTATTGCTTAGATTATTGGGATTTGTTATTTCGAGATTAATTGTATTTGGTCGCATGACTTGGTAGCACGTGTAACTATAAAAACACGCTCTGAGGTTTTGGCATCCTTCAATAAATTATGATTTATTATTTATTATTAGCTACTAGTCACTAGAAATTCATCTTTAAAGATAGTTCAAGAATTAGGCGCCCCTATGATAATGGTTGAGGTGAAAGCATCTTTAGTGGACGCCTTTTTTTTAAAAAAAAAAAGAAAAGAAAAAGAAACCTGCCTTGCTCCCACATTGAAACTGTTTAAATAATGGCTTGTAACATATGTACTCGGCAATGTTTGTTTTCATTTTCATTTTCTATTAGTCAGTAATCATTCGTGAATAAATAAGTTTTCCTTTTCAGAACTACAGACTTCGTGGTTTCTTGATCACAATACTTTAATAATTATCACAACTGTTTAAAATATGTTATCTTTATTTAGATTGCTAGAGATTATATTTAGTAAAGTAAGCAATTGGAAGTCGCAATGAAGACAAATCACGGTATATTGTCATATTATATTTACTAGTGTTGAGTTTTGGCAGCCCCTTGAACTATGTTTACAATAATTTTGTTAGTCACCTTTAGTAATAATATCTCACTGGATATTATCTATGACTTTCACTTCATTGTGTTATGAGACAAATTACCAAAGAGAATATTAAAGATAGCAGTAGTTCTTTTGTATCAATAGCTACGTTACTATAGATCTGTTGGTTCGTGTAAATGATCGTCTAGTTAATTTAAGTAGTTTTTGAGGAATTAGGTGTAAACTTTATTTTGCTTTTTGGCTTGTTTATATAGTTTCATGAAATTGATATAGACATGTCATAGATTAACCTTATTTATTGGTATCTAATTGGCTTTATCGCCATTGCTACCTAATCTATTATGCCAATAGCGAATAATTGTGGTCATATAATATCCTTATATAGCTAATGGTTCACTGATGATTCATTGAGAAAATGTGAAGACCTAAACTCGACCTCTTGTGATTGATTTATTGGTCAAGATTGGAGTTAATTAAATGTGTTTTTTTATTATTCAAGCATTAATATAATATGATAATGGCTACTTTATGGTCCTTGCAGCCTATCACGTTGAACATCTCACTAAAGAATGAGTCATCATGCTAATATATCAATGTAAATGGGACCGATTGTAAAGATCCTTATTGACAAATCAATTTACCTGGTTAAGAACTAAAAGAACATCAATTAATCAACTAATATTGGACCAATTATTTCATGATCCGCTTGTTAGCAGAACTTCGGCCGAAGTACGTCTTCATTTAGAATTAACGGTCTGCAACAGTATGATAAGGTAAATTTTTATAGTTATGTAATATAATACATTATCACATATAAGTGACCTAGTATGTAGCCTTTGCGCTGGTTACAATCATATATAAATGTAAATGCCGTAACACCCATAAGAGGTTGGCTCCACAGACTACCCAAAGACAGCAAAAGAATTATGCCAAGAACTGGTTAGTTCCTAATAAACTAGATTAATATATTCTCCAGTACCTAAAAGAAAACATATACGTAGGTAGGAATATAAAAAAACTAGTCGGAGACCCTGACGTCTATGGACCAGTCCATATACATACCCACACATAATTATATAACTATTGCATACCAGATATCAATAAAAACAAATGCTACACGTTCAGCATGTACCTTACTACTTTAATCCAGACTAATTATACCAGCCTGTGACCCAGCCAGCTGCTGGTTTAGTATCGTATACTCCCTATGCCTTGAACACTTTCTTGACATCTTCAAATACAGTGTCAGGATCATTGCTGGCATTGATAGTATGGACCAGGCCCTTGTCTTCAAAGTACTATAGACCCACCCATTGACGTTAATGTATTGTACATTATATATCTATCTCCATCTCTACACACATATGTTAGTACACAGCGCATAATGAGAGAAATAATAAAGGGATATATAATGCATACAATAGATTAGCTTATTATACTATACTATAATATACTATATCATACCTTTATAATAGGTCTAGTACTGTTCTCATATGTAGTATATCTCTTTTTGAATGACTCAATGTTGTCGTCAGAACGTCCACTCGTTTCTCCTCTTTTCATGGCTCGGGTCAAGCAGGTCTGTAATAAAATTGATTCATAGTTAATTAATTAATTAGTAGATGGTGATTGATTCGACTAACACTTTCATAATGAATACCCCTCAAGGCTCCTTCTTATTGGTTCTTATAACTTACAGACATAACTTAAATATAGAATATTATATAGAATACACACTATATACATTACCTCTTGTGAGCATTCAAAGAACAAAACGCACTTGACCTCACTTTTCCCCTCCATCTCTCTAAACCATCCGTCTAGGTTGTCACGGTTACGAGGGAAACCATCCACTAAGAAATTAGAAGCACCACTTTTAACCATAGCCTATTGGCGGAAATTAATTAGTATTAGTTTTTGATATGAATTACATAGTATAAATAGGAAGTCAAAGAGTACAGTGTTCTATAGAGAGGACAGTAAGTAAAGTTGCATATATAGGTATACACGTTACTACTAATATTATTAGTAGCAATATAAAGCGAGTATACACAGAACCTCCATAGTGTGTAAGAGAGAAGGAATAAAATTACCTATATGCAGGAATACAGCTATTAGCTTAACCCTGAAAACATTCATTTCGTACCAGGTCGCAAACCTCAAATATCCATATATTCATATTACATTTACCAATATATTAGGAAATACTATCCCTATTTTAATGCGTAAGAATTATAGATCCAACTTAAAATAATTTTAAATTTATATAATTATGTACTACTACTGATGTTATTGTCTGGCTATACTATAAAGTGATTTTAAACAAAGCTGATTATTGGTAGATCTGGAGGTAACTAAAGCAGGGTGAACAATGAAAATTTGATTTTCTGATTTTCCAAAAAATATATATATATATAAATTTCGATATTACCTAATATAGTAGTACCACCTGATCCCATAATACTTAATTTTGGTCATATTAAAATTAAAAATTAGACTGTTTTTCATTAGCTATAATATCTTAACACTCGTTTATAATTGGATATTACTTCCTGTCTTATTATTGGCCATGTGCATTATATTTTACCCTTCTCGTCAATAGAAAAGCACACCATATAACCATATATAGATGCTATTTCATTGGATTAGTAATTGATAAAAAATATTTTTATACTTTCTATAAATATTCATATGGTTCATAAATAAATACAGTAAGAAGAGGAGAGTAAAATGCATATAACGATGTTATGTAATGTAATACACTATAGCCTATAGTAGATAATCTAATATAACAATATATAACAATACAACATTACACTACACGGTACACTATACCATTCAACACTAAGACTTACATTGTGAATTAACTTGATGGTAATTTCAACTGGTACAATAGCCCCATCTCTAATGTAGCTTTCTGATTAAGAGAGTGTTAATATTAATATAGGATAGAGTGTAAGATTGGGTGTTTGTCTAGCATAGTAGTATATAGTATAGAGTCTGTATACATACCACGATGTGCTATATTATATTATACTATATTATACCAAGCTATACTATACCTATCAAATCCCCGTTCACTGATCCACTCTGTCTCTCCTCTCTCAGCAGATCGCCGGCAGATAGGTGAACATATCCAAATTCCTAGAGTATAAATGGTATATAGCATAGGTTAGCATAGTATATAGGGCAATATGGTATATAGCATGTAGTATATAGTGTATAGTCTACTGGTTCTATACATATAATACATATACCTAGATATACTATATACTCCATACACCATACTATGTACTTACACATAATGAATACTCTATACTATATACCTTATATAATATATACTCCGCACATACCTTTACTATCCTTTCACATTGGGTTCCCTTTCCTGCCCCTGGGCCCCCTAGAACAAACACTGTCTGATACATGCTGTAATACTAAGTTATGATTAATCAGTAATATAGAATATAAAGATATATAGGTATATGCTATCACACTATAACCTATATAAGGTGGTAATCCTTCCAATTGCAATGAATCCTTAAAGGATGGTTTTAGTATGATCATATAGTGGTTATTACACATACAACGCATTAACATAACAATGATTCTACATATACGCATACATAAACACACTTTCAAACACATAATTGCACAACGACTCCATATAAGCATCTTTATGCACGATATACACGAACCTATATACTGTTCACGCAACAGCTTTAATTACACCAATACGCGAAAAACAAAATAGTAACCATAGCAACAAGCATAGAAACGAGGTAGTATACATATTCACTTACCTGAATAAGTAACCTGGTCCTTTTTAGCATGGTATTTGGATTGGATCTTCATTTATATTTCAGCAGCGCTTATATTGCGACACAATACCCAATGTGCTGTGCGTTAATTAATTACTATAATTAAAATAGCTTAATATGGTATATATCCAATCACATACCATGCACAATTGGCACAATTGTATTAATAGATTTATGCATAGCCTTATGTGAAGATAGTTCCAACATCCCCACATTAATTTCTATGGTAATAATTGGCTTTAATTGCCAATAAAAAGCCAATGACTCCTCTAGCTAATGTTATTTTAAGTTTTAATTAGTGATTAATATTAGTTGGATCAAATAGTTTTTGGGTTAAGTAATAATTACCACAATATAGTTTTAAAGTCATATTTTAATCAGAACACGTCTTTTTCTGAACGGGACATGTTTTGAGATACAAATAAACAAATAACTAGATAGAGGACATTAAAGATGGCAAAGAGTTATCTTGTATCAAGTTACTATGATCTATTGGTTTATGTAAGTAAATATCATATAGTATATATGGTTATCGTATATAAGGTTATAGTAAACTTTATAGTGTTAAGATACACATAACTAAATAGAGTATAGAGTATAGTAATGATAGCGGCGGTAATTTTATAACAATGGTCAAGTTACTATGACCTATTGGTTTGCATAAGTGAATACCAAATTAATCTAGTAATTAATTCAAATAGTTTTTAAGGAATTAAGTGTCCTTATTTCATTCAAATATTTCGTATGAATCATTCCCTCATTAGTGAGAGCTTTCAGCAGCACTCCTCTATTTGATTGCTGATTAATTATTATCCACGTATTGATTCAGGGTAACAGATCCTAATAATAATGGATTGCAAGAATTGCTAGGTCTAGAACCGATCTCTTGGGATTTGAATGATAATGGCGAGAATAATGTATCTGTCAAGGTCATAGTTGATCAAATATAATTTTGATCCAAGCATTGATATAATTGGATCAATGAACTATGTATGATCCTTGCATCCAATCATCTGCAACCAGTTCACTATTATTTTCCATAGAGAGCGTAAGTTGGCATTTTTTGGCAGAGCTTTCAATAAAGATGTAAAGGAGATGCATAGGCTGTGGTAGAAAATTTGAAGTGATAGAAACATGTTATATATGATATAATACAATACAATCCTGCTATCCTCATATCTATATTGTTTTTCTGTTTCTTCTAGTTATTACAACTTCTCCTTTGTATCATTACTTTTATTATTATTATTATTATTATTATTATTATTATTGCTGTTGCATATAAAGTAACACACATAATAGAATAAATACGATACAGAGTTAATCTCATATTATTTATTACACCAAATTAAAATTCTAATGTATATACATTTTGCTAAAAAAAAAAAAAAAAAACTTGATATCTTTCCTTCAAATAGACGGAATATAAAAATTAATATATATATATTAATGTTTATTGACAAATTATTGCAAGGGAATACTTCCACAACAAACTATTCTATCTGACGTCTGCTAAATGAGATATTGTCCTTTAAGCCCAGTAAACACTGTATGTGGAAATAAAAATAGTATCAGTTGTACTGAATTATGTCTAACCGTTGTCATTAGAGAAACGGCAGGCTAAAGCTCTAGCTAGCTGCTCCTAAATATCTCTCTGTTGATTGGTGGATATATAGGCCTTCAGCTATTTAATAACAACAACTACAGAAAACCTAGTACAGCAGGATCTATTTTTATTTTCAATACACGGTACGGGTTGCCAACGTCTTAGTTGAGAGGAAATATGACATTTATACAATGCAAACGTATATATTATCTACGATATAAATAGTGCTAGATAAATGGTAATGGGCTTTAACATATGTGTAGGTATTAAGGTATACTAGATAGTATTTTTGCCGCATCACCTCCCTATATTTTTACCAATTAGGCAATACAAAAAACCTCTATATTCATAGATATATTAATATATAGAGTCCTTTTATATAATATAATATAATGCAATACATTGATATATATAGAATATATTATTATTATGTAATGCATGATCTATATGTATATATATTTTTTTTATTGTTTTCATTATCTTTTACAAACGTTATTTCTATTTATTTGCAGGTTTTTAAATATCTGAAAAATCAGATTGTAGTCTAATGGGACGTGTCTTGCTGGGCAAATTTTATTGAGTTTTACCACTCGGCTATACCTGCTAATAGATCGTTCATATTTATTAGAAATTGTTCAAAATTGCTATAACTTTCTAGAAAATTTGAGTGTAATGAAGGCAAAGAAGGAACAAGCGAGTATGCTGTTTCCTAAAATGATATATATCTAGGTCGTATTATGATATAATGTGAAGCGCCCCGAAATAATATATATGAAATTGAGTGAATTGTGATATGAAAATTCCCCCCCCCCTCCCCCCCCTCTCATTTATTATCTGTTTTGTTTTGCTTTTGTACTTGTTTGTTTCTACCACCGCCAGTGGTTAACTATCTTGGGGTAACTTTCAGATATTTGTGAATTAATCCATTAGAAGGATTTTGGGTAACTAATTAATTCTGAGGCACTCTATTTTAAGTATTTATAATTTAAGAAACTACAATCACGATTAACGAGCTCGTAAA
>NAOQ01000343.1:0-14395 GCA_002751075.1 Ichthyophonus hoferi
AGTTCAATAGGAAGGTTGCCCATTTGAGCATGAGGGGAAAATGGACATTTCCAAGTGCCCCCACTTTAAAAACCACGGTGAAGTTAAGAAAACAGAATGCCCCTTTCTCAAGGAGCACAATGTCAGTGAATGCCCAGCCTTTGCTAAAGGTAATAATTACTTGAAAAAATGGGAAGAAACAAATTTTATGTTTGTACGAAAGAAGATGAGAACATAATGTGTACAAAGTTGAGGTTTTACATACACAATTTTCTGCAATCTGGCTTCCTGGTTGTGTCTGTATTTTCAAATTTGTTTTGATATATAGGGGATATTGATATACATTGTAATTCACAGGCTGCCCATTCAAGGGTAATGAGTGTCCCTACAAGAGCATGAGTCATGAAGAGGCTGTTGCCATGATGGAGAAGTGCCCCCACCTTAAGGTATGTGGATGCTTACATATATAGTGCATGCTAATGAAAACGCGTATTCTGCCTTCGGAAAAGTTTTTTTTTGTTAGGAGTAGTGGCGGTAGTGTGTTTTTTCACTTTGTGGAGACTTTAGTGTTTAAATAATCATGTATTACATGATGCTAAAGGCTGAGATAAAGATACTGAGAACCACTTACTAACGTAAATATCCCATTACAGGAATATTTGGCCAAGTGCCCCAAGTACAACCCAAATAAGGAAGGTTGCCCATTTGAACATGAGGGAAAGATGGACATCTCCAAGTGCCCCCACTTTAAAAACCACGGCGAAGCTAAGGTAGCAGAAGCCGAAACTGCCCAGCCGAAGACTGCAAAATGTCCTTTCTCTAAGAAAGAGGCCAAACCCAATGCTCCTGGCTGCCCCTTTTCCAAAAAGGCCTAAGCGTATACTTTCCTCTAGAAGCCTGCCCAAGAATAATAATTCTGGATGATTATTCCACAGTGCTAGAAGGATTGTAGCGCCTTCAAATTCTTTGTTCCTAAGAAATTTATAGATTTATAATAAGTCAAACCCATATTGTTTCTCAGATGGTGAGACTCCATAATTTTATTGTTGGTCCCCCTGTATAGAAATCAATATATGCATATATGTTTACGTATGTATATATATAATTTCTGTGATTAAACTAATAAATGTATTTGCAACACTTATACAAGCTTAATATTCGTAACGGGGAGAATGTGCAACGCGAACACATTATATGCTCCAACTACGTGCAGCTTTTCTCCTTTTGAAAGAAAAAAATTAATGTTCGATTTTAACTACCTGGATGGTAGAAAATAAAAATAATAATAAATAAGCACAGCTTATAGTGCAGTTATACCAAGTTTGTCTGCTTTGATTTTTTTTTTTTTTTGTATCATACAAGTGAGAAATACATTATGGTGTTTGACAAACCTGTTAATCTTAGTTGCTGAACCAGTTTAGTGTTTGGATTAGTAGTTTTTAAACTCCAACGCCTACCATTAAACCCGCAGTTGATAAAACAAAAATTGAACTTTCTTCCAGTAAGTATTGGTTTCTCATTCCCACTTTTTTTTTTGTAGACCAGAGCTACCTAGCATAAATTGGTTGCTAATAATATCTATATGCTATACGTGCATTTGATATCATATTTTGAGCTATGTATACATGATTACATAGGTTTAAATTATTATTTTTAATTAAAATTTTATTAATAACTCCATAATACTTAAACTAAGTAACGTATTTGTTACTACTTATGACAACGCATATCATCTTGATATAATTGTGTTGAGTTTTGATTTAATTAAATGTAGGTAAATAAATATAAATGTAAATTTGCAAGTGTCAAAGTGGCCATAATAGATCATGTAAATATATAAGGGATACAAATGGCAAAAAGAAATATACCGTCAATAAGAATAGTGTTAAATAATTTTTCACATGAATTTTTTAGCATTACATAATCAGACTCAAAAAAAGAAAGATAACAACTTGACCTGTGCATTTGGGTGTCTCTGGGTTTAAATTAAGTAGTCCTCCTGTTATACTTTGCCCATTTTAAGTTTTATTAGAACAAAGGCAGTCACTCTGACACAGTCATAGAACGTCTATGGTACTTCTAGGTAGTTACTCATGCGTTGTGCATCCTATTCAACTCTATTATTTAATAAACAATTTATCTTGTCATGGATTATTGAAGACAAATTGTACTACCACAATTCAATCGCTACAACGTTTACGGCACACGATTGTTCACTTTCGAGTTTTTCTTGGTATCTATGAATACAGATTTTGGAATATAAATACACTCCAATCAGTCATATAAGCTTGACCAAATTAAAACCTGCTCAACATTCCGAGATACATAAAAACATTTTTCACATAAAAAGCAAAATACAGAGAATACAATGATATTATTGGTGAGTGCTAGGATGCAACTTATAATAGAATATATGTTTGACGCATATGACATGAAAATATTTTTACGTTTTTATAAGACATGGCCAGCTTTTACCCTCTTGGTAGTCAAATTACATTTTACATTTCTTTCTAAGATAAAAAGAATTATTAGGTTTATATAGAGTAGAAATGTCTTCAAATAATAATTTAAAACACTAATTAGTAATCGTTGATTGGTGGACATCAGATGCAAGTATGACGTCAAAATTGTTATACATTGTTAGATCGCTCAGGTATGCTTATTACTAATATATGTTGTAATAAAAAAGATTTATAGTAGTAGACACTATAATTGATGTTGCTGTTATTGTGGTTGTTGCTACTGTTATTTGTACGACTATTATATTACTATTATTATTATTGCTATTATTATGAACATACACATATTAAAATGTTATTTTATCAAACAAACTTGCTTAATTATTAAAATATAGCATGTATATATAAGTATTGGGAATTTTGAAATTAGCAATATTTAATCATTCTAAATATATTGCTATATTGCTGTAATATTCTGCATAAATGACATTTGTAGACCGCAATCATAATTATTGCACTACAAAATTATAGGGCTTAATATATGCTCTACTAATATTGATCCAACTAGTTAACTGTCTATTACATTATATTATATTATGTTATATTATATTGTTGTATGTTAAATTAAAAACCTCAATTGTACCTAGATGGATTTGGAGTTTCTGTTAGTAGCTGATAATTAGTAATCTCTATTGAGCTTTCCTATTGGCGCTTCACGTCATGATGTAATCAAAATGCCGTTCATTAAAATCTAAAGACGGTGGGAGCCACTAGAATTCCCTAACTTAAATACCATCTACTGAGTGAAATAACCCACATGGGAACTATAATTAATATATTTTCAATTTAAAATTAATTTACGTATTAAGTACAATAAATTTCAATTATTTTTTATTAAATTTAATAGGTAAATAGCAAAATAAATATAATAAACATGTTTCAGTATTAGACTATAGAGTCACCCCGTTAACGAATATTGACGATATTTAACCAATAATAATGAATAATTATCCAACCGGCTAAAAAGATTTAAGACGAATCTGAATTTAAAATTTAGCTGGAATAATATATTTATATAATTATACTACTATATACTTAAAACATAGAGTTTGTTTTCTAGGTTATATTTTGTAGTAGCGGTGCAGTGGTGGTTGAGTGTTGGTATGGTGTAGAGTATATATATATATCATTGGTATGAAGAGTATAGTCTAGTCGCTAAGAAACTCCCACCTTTGAAAAGTCTGTTGCTTGAGAGGGAGTTGTGAGGAAGACATTTACACACGATCCTGTTTCCATCACTCTTCTACCTATACGTATACTGACTGTTGTTTAAACAGCTACTGTCCTTTATTTTTTTAGGTTAGTAAGTTATATGTAATGTTTGCGGCTTTTCCGACGGAAACCGTGTATAATACCTTGTTCTTTTTTATTTTAAGAATATCAGTGTAAACGTAGGTAAAACATATCTTTGGATTTTCTAACCAATGTGCAAATTAATGCATTGGGAGCCCTATTTGTTTTATTTTATACTTACTGCAGTTGTTTTGCATGTTTTTAGTTTTTTTACATGCCTTTCTTGATGATACAATTGTAGCCTCAGAGGTAGGTAAGGTTATGAATGAGAATAAGAAAATATAGGAGGTAACAATATAGTTGGAAACTGTACACCATATGGTTTTACTTATTCGCGTATTGTATATAAAGAGAGTTTCCTCTTTTATTGTTGATAAAAGTTTTATTATATTATACAGTGATGGAACATAAACGAAGGAAAGAAATCTACACTTATGCCTCCACCTCTCCTCTCTACACTATTGGCTGGAGCTCTCGTTTTGGCTTTGAAGATCGTTTAGCTACAGGAAGTTTTATTGAAGAATATGCTAATAAGGTATAGAGGGGGGTTATAGGGTCTGTTGTGCTTCTGGTATATATATGTGTGTTGTGTTGTGTGTGTTTGTGTATGTATGTGTATATGTTAGGAGCATAAATTTATTTATACAGCACATGTATGATTCCATATACATATACATATATATTAAATACATATATTAATTATATAAAATTTCTATACTACACATATACACGTAACTACTTTGATTTTCTCGCTTTTTATTATTTTACATGAATGATATAATTGGTAACCCTTATTATGTATATGTTTTTATAATATTTTATGTTTAATAGTGTACGTCCAAGTACTCGGTATGATTATTATCCAGTAATTTTCGTGATAGGGTTTCATTTGCTGTGAGAGGGAGTATGGGATTGGAAGGGAGGGATAAGGAAAAGATGAGAGAAGGAAAATTGTGTTGTTCTGTATTTGACGAAAAGGGATGGATATTAGACATTGGAGTAATACAGAAGAATGCGTTGATTGGGTCCTATCAATATAGTGTGTATATTACAGGCCAATTAAAATTTATATGAACAGTCTGGGATAGTGTCTTTCTGTAATAGGCAAGAGTTTTAAAAAAGGTTGTGTATGTATATGTATATATGCATGTATGTATATATATATAAGGAATGCATTGATTAATGGCATTATATTAACAGTATGGTATATCTATTATTATATATACATATATATACAGGTAGAGATTGTACAATTAGACAAAGAGAAGGATGAGTACATACGTACCACCCAGTTCGAGCATCCTTATCCAACCACAAAGATTATGTGGATACCCGATAAGGTATAGATAAATATGTATTGTGTGTGTATGTGTATATGTATGTAGATGTACGTGTGAACCACTCTTGCTTTAATCTATCTCGACTACTACTGTAGTAAGGTACATACACGTCTTTTTACAAAGAGAGGAAAAAGAAAAACTGTGCGATAGTTTGTAAGGAATATATGGAATATACCGTTCCTATCTTGCTATATGTGTATCTATATATAATTATCTTATAATTCTTTCCTATGCTCTTTATGTTTTTTTGCATTTCTAATTGTACACTCCATGGGTAGATAGGTAATACATACACTGACCTTGTTTTAATGGATGAAGAGGTGGTTGATGGCGCATTCTTCTTGAACCATGTACATACATACATACATGTATTCATACATACCTACATACACATCCACTTTACCCTAGCTATGCTCACTACTTCTCCTCTCCCTCTCCCCCTCCCCCAGCTGGGCACGCACCCTGACCTGCTAGCCACCTCTGGTGATTACCTTAGACTGTGGCAGGTACATGACGACGGTCATGTCACGTCTAAATGCCTGCTTAATAGCGTAAGCTTTGTTACCTAATCTGTCTCTATTGCTATTGCTACCTCTCTAGCTCTCTCTTCTATTTTAATCCATCTTCTATTTTCCTTTTATCTATAAATAAATTATTTTGTAAGATGGCAAAGTTGTGTGGATGCAATGGCTTAATAGAATTGCTATATGCGGAAAGGATATGTTTAAAGTATGTTTAAAGCCTCTGTGATAATATAAAACTATTTTTACGAGGCATACATGTATAACATACATACATCCATACATGCATGTTTATATAAGAGATGAGGGGGAAAGGAGAGAGATAGAGAAAAACCTAAAATGAAATTAAGCGAACGTATATGTATGCGTGGTGTATTGTTTACTATGTGATTATTGTCATCCGTATGTTGCTATGACTGTATATGGTTTCCTCGTTCCAGGACTATCATAATCTGCAACACCATTTTACTTTTACTTTTATTTGTTACCTATCTATTTACAATCTTGTAATTTCAATGCAATTTTATGATTCACACCCAATCACTAACAAGTATAGTGGTATACAGAACAAGGATTCGGAGTATTGCGCCCCTTTGACCTCTTTTGATTGGAACGAGAGTGATCCAGATATTGTTGGTACATCCAGTGTGGATACTACTTGTACTATATGGCAGCTGGAGGTATATTATATATAAATGTGTAGGTATATGCTTATGTATATGTACATGTGTTGTACATGTATATGTATGCATGCTATATTTTCTATGTTATAGTGTGATCTATAATAACGTATGTCGTATAAGATTATGTATGTATCTGTTTACCTACCCCCCCGTGATATTTCTGTTTTCATTGTACATACTTGACTGGATATATATATATAGACGACTGTGTATGTTTGCTTATATATGTCATATAGGAATAGACATGGACGTTCGTACTTAGCAATGTGTACCCATTCATATTCTTACTTTTATTCTGACATACTTATACATGCCTACATACACCTCTCTACACCCACCTACACATATACCTGCACGTATACAGACACAACAAGTCAAAGCACAACTAATTGCCCACGATAAAGAGGTATATGATATATGTTTCTCCCCTGGGAGCAATCTCTTTGCGTCTGTGGGTGCCGACGGGTCGGTCCGCCAATTTGATATGAGGTATGCGTAGAAATACTATGCAACACTATACTATATTATAGTAGAAGGAAAATAGGTTTTATAATACTATGCAACACTATACTATATTATATTATATTATATTATATTATATTATATTATATTAGAAGGAAAATAGGTTTTATAATGCTATGCAACACTATACTTTATTATATTATATTAGCATGGAGGTGGGCATGCTAAGATATGACTCATTATATGCCTACCTATAGAGGTTATATACATGGTTGGTCTATAGGGGCGTGTATTTGTTACGCGTAAGACCCCCTAGTCATCAAATAACTATTTTACAAATTAAATTAGCTATTATCCTTATAAAGTCTTGTATTATTAATAAATATATTATAATTTTAATATAGAAGTATATCATTATTATATGGACATTTTAAACTAAATTAACTTTTTTACTTTAATATTATAAATAGGACTTTGAATTAAATACCTACTCTTTTGAGAGATAATAAATTCAATTTGACCTATGGGGGATTCGGATTATATCTCATTATATGCCTACCCCATGACCTTTATACTTCCTTTTTAAAAGTTGTTATGATTGGCGGAGAGCGAATAGTACAAAGCTAATCTATTGGTACCCCTACCTATGAGATCAGATGCCTGGAACATTCTAAGATTTTATATGAAGACCCCAAACCTCTCTTACGGGTCGCTTGGAACAAGCATGACCCTAACTATATAGGTATGAAAATTATACCCCGATGCCCATTGGTTGGTCTATCTCTTTAATTAATTAATTAAGGATGGAAGTTCACAGTAATATAACGTTGAAAGAATCTGGGAGATGATTGGATAAGAGGAAGAGGCATATAAATAGATAATGAGAGTGGGATAAAAAATATTTGACAATTAGAGATATGATACGAAACAGCAATAATACATACATGAAAGCCTATTTAAACTAGACAATGCAAGTGTTTGTTTGACCGGATATATATATGAAATAGAGTGTGATCATTATTTGATATGATTTAGCATTATACACGAACACCAACTATAATTATCCTTTCTCTCTTTCTTATTCTTTTTTATTCTTACTTCTTCTATTCTCTTTCCTCCCTCCCTCTCTCTCGCTCATAATCCTTTACATATATATATATATATACTTTATACTCCCCTACACTATATACGTATGCTACGAACACAATAATATACTAATATACTGATACAGTTGACCAATAATAAATTTTAGGTATAATTATATTCCTCTCTATTCACCTATACACACCAATAATATTATCCATAGACTTTAAGTTACAGTAATAATTATGCATGGTGCATATCTAGGGATAGCTCTTTGACAATAAACTAAAACAAAAACGGGTATGAGATTATATATATCCTCATATGCTTCTTTCTCTCTTTCCCCAATCCTTTTCTACTTCTCTCATCGTTAGTTCTCTCACCCTCTTAAACATCCTCACACCTATATGTGTTGTTTATATTTTCTGTTTTATTTTCTTTTTATTTCTTTCTCTTTCCTCCCTATGCCCACCCATATTACTACCTCTATTACTATATGCTATAGCAACCATGGCGATTGCGAGCGACAAGGTAGTAGTTATAGATGTACGTGGCGCACCCGTGCCAGTGATGGAGCTGATTGGCCACCAGTCAGCTGTTAGTGGTCTAGACTGGGCCCCTCATTCGAGTCATGTGTGCTCAGCAGGTAAGTGGATAGAAGCGCATTGTAATCCGATTAGGAAATCTAGCATTTAAGCACTGTTAGTACTACAGTAAATAATGATTGGATGCAGGGATCATAGATTAACCGTTGGTCCAATTATATCAACGCTTGTATTTAAATAATATTTGTTCAACTATGACCTTGACCAATAAATTAATCTCACCATTTACATTCAAATCACAAGAGGTCGATTTCAGACCTAACAACTCCTCTAAATAATTAATCCTAGTCACTGTATCAATAGGTTGATGGTAATTAATTGGAGCAGTGCTGATGAAAATCCTTATTGATGAAGGAATTGTTCATAAGAAATGTCTGCATAAATTAATTGCTTGATCACTTGGACGTTTATTTACACGAACTAATAGGTCCACAATAACTTTACCATTGATGCAAAATAAGCGCTGTTTTCTTTAATATTCTCTATCTAGTTATTTGTATCTTAACAATTAATGGTATATATTAGTGTGTTATTGTAGGTTATTACTGTTATTCCTTTTATAAGATAGTAATAGAGGTAGGGGGTGTATGTTGATTGGCTTTAGTGTTGCTGTATGAAGTTATGCTTGCTTTTTTTTTATTGGTTACCCCATTACCATCACCAATTATTCCCTCTTCCTTACATACCCCCATCTCACCTCTATAGGAGATGACAAGCAAGCCCTAATATGGCAGGTGAATGGTACGGAAGAGAGATATAGATCACCCATGCTCACTTACACGGCTGAGGCTGAGATCAATCAAATCAAATGGTCGCCAACCGCTACTGAGGCTCTTAACTGGGTGGCAATATGTTTCCAGAATAAGTTACAGATACTACGTGTTTAGGTTGTTTTTATGTAGCATGCGTAGTATGTATAGGCCTATATCTATGCACACATATTTACTTATTTACTTCCTTGCCTACTGTCATACACACGCATACCTATACTCATTAGTATATGCTTACCTACCTACCTACCCACACATAAGTGTATATGTATATATACAATACATATATTATATTCACACACGTACATACATATGAACCTACAGAGCTAGGAAGTGTATGGTAATCTAAACTATTGGTTATCCTGACCTGTTTAACATGAAAGTTCGTATATTAGGCTTATTCACTTACAATTTCTTAGCCATAAAAGTCTGAATATGCTTTTTATTTTTATTGCTAACTACTGACATGTGACATGATTGGCTTTCAATGTTTAATGCTTATAATTATATTCTAAATATAATGTGCTCGTTTTATTGGCTAAGTCCCATACTATGTATGTATTGTACCTTAATGAAAACTTGAAAACTGTGCAGTTAATTTGCACTCTCCTTTTAAAATTTATGCTTGCTTTGTGATAACAGTCTATTAAAAGGTATCGGGTATATATGGCTTTATGAGCTGACCTCGGCATAGAAAAATGTAAAAAGCGATAGTAAAGATATTAAAACACTATAGTAATTACTGCAACTACTGCCTGCCAAGCCGTGATATGGGACTAAATGATTTTCTATTAGATCAAGAACGAAAATTTAAATTTAAAAATGTCTGCAAATCAGTATTTTTTTGTTTTAAAAAATGTAATATGGGATCTCTGCTTAGATGATCTTACTGGTTCTTGTTAAATTTAATGCTTTCTTGTGATTGGATCTAACTTTACTGTGTCATATAGTTGTGTGCTGGTAGGGTATTGATTTTGTCGACTTCAGTCTGGGTAGTTACTATCTCACTGTGTTGTAGTTATTATCTCACCTATTTATGAATGCCAATTGATAATTACATTTAGATAATCAAAATGAAAATAATTTTTGTTTATTCCATTACTGTAAAATTAAGAATGTAGGTCCTGTCATGTTATCTAATTATAGCATAATATCTAGAGACTATTTGGCAAGCCAATCATTAGCTAACTACTTATTTAAAGTGATTAATATTCTACCTATGATGCATATGTGACTAGTGAACAGATTCACTCTGCAAATCTATATATTAAGCCTAATAATAGTCACTTATTTGCAGAGATTAATTGATAACCTATTTTACCAATCTTGTATGCTTTGTTACCCAAGTTATATAATTGATCTCGCGAATTATTCTGTTAATCTGGATTGAAGCAGAAAAAATGTATTCAGTATTTTCTGCATATATGCAAGCAAATATATGTATATGTATGTATATATAGATATAACTGGTACAGGTTATATACTTGAAAATTCCACACCTCTATATATATGCATCTATCAAACATGTTATTATATTATTGTATAGGTATATATATTCATCTGCACTGATATACAATAACACCTCTGTACAAGCAATCTTATGCTAGATCATTTATGTTCATATATCGCTATTATTTTAATCTCGATCTACAGTTTATTGACAATTACGTTCCGATTAAATAATTATTTAATATAATTTGTTTGCATAATCTTTATACCAATTATTTATATATGCATATTTATCTGGAATAGCAACACAAAATGCAATTGTATTTATAAACTACTCGAGTGTCAATGAGATAAAATTATATTTAAGTAATCCCAATAAATCCCAATTAATTGCACGACCTAACGTGTGGCATATAATATGTTCAGTCAACCCGAATTATTTCAAACTAGGTAATGGTTTGGTCGACTAACCAATTGGAATAAGTATTAGTTTAAGGTTAAGATAATTGTATAAATGATAAATAAATAAATCCTACTGTGTATTTATTTATGTATTGGAAATATTATTTTGCTAAACAACATCTCGATGCAGACCTTGTTTATCATGACCATACACAAGATAAGTAGAATACTTAAATCAGTTTTTCAGGTATATTTTTTTGGAGCCATCTGACTGATCAGAATATGCTTCCACTCGAGTAATCATCATCATACACTAACACTGATATATGTTAGTTTTTTTACATATGATATTGTAGATACATAAACTGTTTGGTTGGTTACAATATATAGTAGCTTTAACGTTTTTGTGAAATATTTTTGTAGTAGAGTGCTTGGGCTTCCCTATATATATATGTATGTATCTTTCTTCCATTCTATTAGTATAATAAATGTATATGTACGACTCACCCAATACTCTAGTATACCAAGTCCTGCTCTCTAGTTCATAATTACACTTCAATAACAAGAAGATATATAATAGTCATCCGAATCTGGAGGTGCAGAGACTCTCGTATTCAACAGATTTTTCAGGGAGTCGAATCGTTGACACTCGTTATATAAAAAGATCTAAATATATAATAAACATCAGGTTGCCATATAAACAAGTTATACAGAAATTGTGTACTTTACTTACATCGATGATATTAAGTTGGATCTCTCAGTTGCACAATCCATTCCACCAAATAAACTTGAGTTTAAATCTTAACAACTACAAAAACTTTCTTGTTTATATCTAAACAACTGTTCATTATCTCTTAACCTTTCATATATTTCTTGGTTGCTATTTCTCTTTATTTTTCTTCAATTATCAACTCATTATGTAGACAAACAATATTTATCATTTAATTGATTTCAATTATTATGTTTGAACTTTTGATACTTTTAATTAAACTTAAATGAATTGTGTATGTTTTATATAACTTAGTCGACTCCTTATTACTAGTCCAATTTATTTTATGATAAGTTATAATAGCTACTAATTATTTTATTCCCATTACTTAATTATTTTTATGGCACTGTATCTATTTTTACTATATAATTTGTAATATTAGTATTTTCGTTAAACAGGATCGTAGTATCCATTGATATGTATAGGTCTAGCAGGGTTCAATCCATATATCCCTTTTATATTAAGCTATGACAGATATTATCACATATACTATAATAAATATTGCGTTACTGGCTCATCCCACTACTTATTACATATAGATCAAAGTCACGTTTTAAAACAAAACATTTACATTAATATTTCCTTCCGATCAACAAATCTCAACGAAGCATATATAAATTCATGTAATAACTAGACAAATCTACTGCTTGCTTTAAAATTTCATTATAATGGAGCGTCATTAGTGCATCTTTAAAAGAGAGCTTATAGTGGTTGCAATAGTCTTATTAACAAATATTTTTGTATAATTAGCTGTTGTGTTACAATCCTAAGCAGTGTTTATTTTGGTCGTCGTGAACACATACCAATATATTTATTTTTATCTCTTCAAGTAGTAATGTTTCTAGTTTCCATTGTTTATTTAAATTGCTTACTTAACTAAATTGGAAAGGTGAAAAAACAACAGAGTTGGAACAATATAATAGCTATAAGAGATCTATTATGATCAACACCACTTAACCTCGCATTGTTATTTTTTATCTGGAAACTCATTAACTATGTTATCCATCAGATAAATTTTAATTTCTTCCAGTGCTTATCTGTTTTTCTCTGGCTAAGAGCCAACAGGGACTAATTATTATCTTAGAACATATTTTTAAGGCCCAGTAATAGTAACAGAAATATTGGATAATTACCACACTTTACATCTACCATCTAGGTTTCAAAACACCCCTACTGGTCTAATAAGAGTACTTAACTACTCATCGTGTGCTTAAAATTTTTAATCACGCTTTGTGATGTTGATCATTACCTTACAATACTCCGGGTAAAAAGTGGAGTAATAATAAGTATTATTAAAGAGACAAGGGTTACAGTGACTAGTTATAGCTAGCCCCAAAATAGCATGAGTGTTTAGGGGTTCATGCTAAAGAAATATTATGCTTCGTACGCAAGAATGTTAGTATCTTAATCTTTATCTCACTACATGTAGTGGTGAGTAAAAGTATCTATAAATATTACCTTTACAATTAGAAGGCAAAAAAAAGGCAATTAAATATACTCTCAAAGTTGTTGTTCCGGTTATAATTAAACTAGAATGAAAAGGGTTGGGTTACCAGCATATTTTTGAAAGAAAACCATGTCCCACACGTCATTTAGCATGTAATTTCCTTCAAAATACATACATATCGTAGATTTACCATCTGGTATTAAACCTTAATCAAACCAAATTGCCTGGCCAACGTCCCAAACCGGACTAAAAATAGTTAACCAATGGGCCAAGTACTTCATATTCAATTGAATGGATTGCCAAAAGAATATATTTTGCCCAATTTTTTAAAAAAAGTACGTATTACTTGCCTGGTTAATATATTAAAATATTACTTGTATATTCAAACATTGTACATAATAATATTATTACAATTTATAATTAAACTATGACCGAGTGTCTAATCCCTGAAGCACGACAGGCCTTTTTGTTTTTGTAAGTTCTTGGAATTAGCTAGAGTCATGTACGGACCAAATATTGATCTATCTCATTGTACAACTGGCACGAATTCTTATAAAATATTATTTACTAGACTCAATATAGATAAATCAGATATTTTATTATTTAACAAATAAAATTAATCATTATAAGATCCTATCTTTTATAAAAAATAAGCAATTAATTAGTAATGCCTTTTCATTACTTGGCTTACTAGCATAAATTAATAGTTAATTCGTGTTATTGGATTTAGAAGTAGCTATGGGAAAGTTCATATCTCCATATTCGGAACACGATAACACCCTAAACGAGCCCTTGTAAAAGGTCTCATATAGTAAAGTAATTTAAAAATCTAACTAGTGAAGTAGTTAATAGCGATGTTTCTAACTGCATTTAGTCTCAATATAATACAGCTCAGAAAAGAATTCTTAGGCAGACTGAGACTTGTGGTTCTTCACACATATATTGAGACTAAATGCAGTTAGAAACATTGCTAATAACTACTTCACTAGTTAGATTTTTAAACTACTTTACTATGAGACCTTTTACAAGGGCTCGTTTAGGGTGTTATCGTGTTCCGAATATGGAGATATGAA